>CM025782.1:6773989-6801437 GCA_014636745.2 Centella asiatica
TTGATGTGTATAATTTCTGCAAGTGCACAGATCCTTGTAGTATCAATGCTCGTACAGGTCGATCCACAGAGATTAGAAAATTCTAATATTCTTGATATTTAACTCAGGCGAAATAGAAACGTAATGATTGAGGAGATTGTATAATTAATCCTAATATAAAAAAAACAATAAATATGATATGAATATTTTAAACGAAATAATTTAAACTAACTTAAACATAAATAAATTATAATTAGGAGAGACAATAATAACGAAATAGAAAATCATTATGACGTATATTGAAATATAAAGCTGTAATAGAAGAAAAGACGAAATAATTGGTAATTGAATAGAAGTAATAAGAAAAATAATGTATAGACGGCTGAAGGAAGAAAGTAGAAAAACGAATGAAAAAGTGTAAACTTGAATAAGAAAACTTAAAACTAAAAGAAAACTCTCTAAATAAAATCTAACTCTCTTAGCCTCTAATTGTACAAGTATTTATAGGCCTAACTAGATACATTCCTATAATATGAAAACTCTAAATTTTATCACTTGGAATGTATTTAGTTTCTTCCAACTTCATCTCTTGAACTCTTTTGATATCATCCAATCTCTATCACTTTATCACTTCAAGTAGTAGAGATTTCTTCAACTTGTCAGGTTCATTCTTGAAAGAGTCTTAAATTCTTCAAATTGTATCTTGGGAAGTCCTATTTTCACATAACTTTTTTGTTAATTTAATTTCCTGCAAAATAAAATAAAAACAATAAATAATCTAATAATAATAATAAATTGAGCATAATTAAGGTGGTAAAAATATATAAATTATGGGCTTATCATCTATTATCCACTGATGAACATTTTACACTGTCGAAGGATAATACTTATAAAAAACTAGCTACAGTTTATCTGTTAATGTTTATATAACACATTAGCAGTTTCTAGTACAATTTCAAATCTAACAATTCTAAGTATTATGCATCATCATCAAATGCTATAATTCCTAACATATTATGTTATTCATCTATATTTTCTTGTATTCTATATCCTAATGGGCAATTGGCTCAGTTATATTTTTCTTGTTCACGATAAGTTTGCATTGGGATTTTGGACTTGTACGTTTGAGAGTCACCACTCAATTCAATTAGAATTCATTGATTTGAGGTTACGTTTTGTTCCAAAAATTAGGGATATTACAGGTTGGGTGTTAGATTTAGGTTTATAAAGATAACAATTAGATGTTAGAGGATCACTAGGTTATTCGGTTGGTTCTTAACCATAAACAATGTAATAAGGTTGATTGTAGATTCCATAGGAGATCCTTAATTATGGATCCAAATGAAGTACGTTATGTTACAATCAAAACTATGTATTCATGCTGAAGAAAGGAACAAAAGGTATTTTGAGGAAACTATAATGTTTTATAATATATAAAAGTGATATGCCCACTAGAACAAAACTGATCATAAATGCATACAGAATGAGGGATACACCTCCACTTAACTCCAACATATTAGTCCCATACTCCATCTAAGTAGTATCTTCAACAATTAAAGCTGACCCCTTAAAAAATTGCAAGAGTTGAGAGAGAGTTTGGAGTCTCAATCATAGCAAGCTTCTGTTTGTCCTTTTGCATTGTAACACATCCCTTAGAATCCATATTCTTCCTATAATAGCCTTTCCCATCCCCATCCAAACCTTTAGTAGTAAGGTCTGGTGAAGTAGAAGAATCTCCAATAGGGCCAGAGAAAATAGTGGCAATCTTAGTGTTGGAGTTGGATCATACCACAACATTATCATTTTCCAATTAGGAATAGGTTTTTCTATTTCCTATTAAGATGCGTCTTATTTTCTCTTCCTACTCAGAATAGGTTTCCATTTGAATTTTGGATTTGGTTATATTTTCAATTCCTTTTGGGTTTCTAACATTATGTTAGGGTCTATAAATACAATAGTTTATTGTGTTTATGGGTAGATAAATTAAATCATAATATTTAGTTCTTTGTGACGGTCTCTTACAAGGTGGTGAAAATATTATGTAACTATTGAGAGTTTGCAAGGTAGATTAGCGAAGTGTGAGATATTCCACCATAATTGTATCTTGTGGAAAACTTGGATCAATAGTAATAATATTTAGACACGGTGGACGTAGCCCGGATTTGGGTGAACCAGGGTAAATCTTTGTGTTCTTTTATGTGATTGAATTATCTCTTTACTTGCGGTTTGATATTTGTCAAGGTCTGATTCCCAACATCTAGTATCTAGAGCTTGGTTTGTGCACAGTTTCTGGGATTAATCTAGGTTTAAATGTTGACGAATACATCTAGAGTTGAGATTGAGAAATTCAATGGGAAAAACTTTGAGTTGTGGAAACTCAAGATGGAGGATCTACTCGTGGATTGAGATCTGTGGTATGATTGAAGATTCGAAGTCGATACTTACTGCAGAAAAGGGGGAGAAGGGGGATGAAAGTTCTTCCTCTATTGTTGATACAATGACAAATGATAAAATTGCAAAATGAGAGAAACTGGATTGAAAGGCTCGAGGATTTATTCGGTTGTGTCTGGCCGATACTATTTTGGTGAATGTTGCTGGTGAAAAATCTGCAAAGGAGCTACAGACTCAATTGGAGAACCTCTACCAAAGTAAATCTCTTAGTAACAAATTATTTCTAAGGAAAAAATTGTACAAGTTGTAGATGGAGGATGGTGGATCGTTCTCGGCTCATTTTTAAAAATTTAATACCTTGATAAGTCAATTGGGTTCAATTAATTATGATATGAAGGATGATGACAAAGTCATTACCTTGTTTTGTTCACTACCGAACTTGTGGGACAATTTGGTTGTTGCGATTGATAGCGGGAATACAGAGATCTTGTTTGATAGTATTGTTGCAACCTTGTTATTTGAGGAGTGAGATGCCAAAGTATGGAGAGTTCCACCAAGGAGGCATTGACTTTGAGAGGTAGAAACCAAGACAAAAGTAGGCGGTCAAACTACATATCTAGATCACTTAGGAGATCTAAAAGCACTAATCGGTCAAAGATGTGGTGCTGGAAGTGTCAAGAACTTGGACATGGTAAGAAAGACTATTCAAACAAAGTAGCCAAAGGAGACAAGGGTGATCCTAAGAAAAAGGAGGATGATGACGACTTGTACTAGGTGGTGGTTTGCATGGCTCAGTCAAATTCTGATGTGTGGTATATTGACATTAGAGCTTCTATCATATGTCTTCCTACAAGGAGTGGTTTTGCGAGTATGAGAAATATGATAGGGGCAATGTCTGCTTGGGGAACAGTGAGACACTAAGGATAGTTGGACATGGGAAAATTAGACTCAGAATGAGTGATGGGATGGTGAAGACCCTCCCTGGAGTTATGCATATTCTAGGACACAGCAGATATTTAATGTTAGTTGTCATGACGACAAATGCAGGTATCACCTTCAGTTGCACTAAAGATTCATGCAAGATGACTCTCGGTTAATAGATTATTGCGAGGGGCACTAGATATGGTACTTTATACAAGCTGCTTAAAGACACTGATGAGCATCAATTTTGGGAGTGCATTAATTTCTGAGACAGAGCCTAGTGATGACATTAGTGTAGTCATATTGTGCATCAGCGACTTGGACATATAGGAGAGAAGACACTTTCTACCATAGCCTCGAGCTAGCTAGTAGAAAGGGTCCCGGATTGTTCTATGGGATTTGGCTTTTGTGAACATTGTTTTTATAGAAAGCAAAGTTCAAGGGTGAAGGTACAAAGGCTACAGGGGTGCTAAATTTGATACACAGTGATCTTTGTGAGTGTCCAGATGAATCACTTGGAGGATCAAGGTATTGTGTTTCCTTTATAGATGATTACGCAAGGTATGCTTGGATTTATTTCTTGAAGAGGAAATCAGATGTGCTTGAAAAGTTCATGGAGTTCAAGGCATTAGTTGAAAATCAACTTGATAGAAGGATCAAAGTTCTTCAGACTGACAATGGTTTGGAGTATAAGTTTGTGAACAAGTATTATACAGAAATAGGCATTGTAAGATAGAACACCATAAGGTATACATCTCAGCTGAATGGAGTGGCAGAACGACTGAATCGTACCCTCATAGATAAAGCTAGATGTATACAAAGTTGGGCAGGCTTAGAACTTGAGTTCTGGGCAAAAGCAATTGCTACAGCTTGTTACTTGAAGAATCGAACTTCTACTTCAGCGGTAAAGGATCAACCACCATATGAGGTCATATTTGGGAAGAAGTTGAGTATGAGTCATGTTCGTGTGTTTGGTTGTGATACTTATATGCATGTGCCTAAGGAGAAAAGGACAAAGCTTAACTACAAATTAGAAAAGTTCAAGTTTGATGGCTACAAAGATGGAGTCAAGGGGTACAAATTGTGGAATCTAGAGACCCGGACTATTGTGTGCAACAGAGATGTGGTGCTTAAAGAAACACCAAAGGTTGATGTTTTCACTAAAAGTCATGTTGAGTTTAATGTGAGCTCAGCAAGTGATGTGGAAGATGAATACCCACATGGTACATCATAAGCTATTGATGATGATTCAGATGAAGAACAATCAGTTCAACAAGATGATGATGATAGTGTTGATTCAGATTGTGAAATGGAGACTAAACAAGAGCCTCAAGTAGAACCTACATTGAGGAGATCCACAGGGGTTAGGAGAACATCTAGAAGGTATTCACTTAGTGCCTTTTATGATTCGATAGTCACTAGTGATGAACTAGGTTAAGTTAAAGAGGTGAAAGCCTTTGATGATGCTAATCTATGGTAGGAAGCAATGAAAGAGGAGATACGGTCACTTGATCAAAATCACACATGGAAACTTATGAAATTTCCTAAGGGTAGGAAGGCAATTGGGTGCAAGTGGGTATTTAAAAAGAAGTAAAATGCAGAAGGTTAAGTGGAGAAGTATAAAGCTAGGCTGATTATGAAGGGGTATTCTCAAATAGAAGTAGTGGACTATGCAGAGATCTTCTTATTAGTGGCAAAGCTAACATCTATTAGAACTATTTTATCTGTGGCAGCTGCTTATGATCTTGAGGTTGAGCAAATGGATGTAAAGATAGTCTTCATTCATGAGGATTTAGAGGAGGAGATCTACATGAAGTAGTCTGAGGGGTTTATGGTGACAGACAGTCACCTCAGATGTGGTATCAAAAGTTTGATAGTTAAGCTCAACGAATCAAATTCACTCGAAGTCAAGCCGATCATTGTGTATATGTGAAGAGGTCAGGTGAGGATTTTGTTATTCTAACTTTGTATGTTGATGATATGCTATTTGTGGGTAATAGCAAGAAGATGATCAAAACTATTAAGGGATTGCTAGCACAACAGTTTAAGATAAAGGATCTTGGGGTTACTACTTACATCTTGGGCATGCATATACTGAGAGATTGGAGACAACAAAAACTGTGGCTTGGGCAAAGAAAATATGTTAAAGGAATCTTGAAGAAGTTTAACATGTCTGATTGCAAGCCAGTTGCGATTCCTATGTCAGTTGGAGTTAAAGTGTCTACAGAGCTATATCCTAAGAGTGATGAGGATAAAGAGCAGATGGCACACATTCCATATGCTAGCGCGGTTAGTAGCTTAATGTATGCAATGATGTGCACTTGACCAGATATTGCTTATTCAGTAGGCGTATTGAGCAAGTATATGTCTAATCCAGGCAAAGAGCATTGGACTGCCGTCAAGAGGGTGTTCAGGTATCTTCGTGGAACATTAGATTATGTTTTTTGTTTTGAGGGTAATAGAGATAAGTTTTCTCTTGGTGTGACGGGGTCAGTTGATGCAAATTGGGGTGGTGACTTAGACTATCGAAGATCAACAAGTGATTATGTATTTAACTTGTTCGGTGGACCGGTTAGTTGGATGAGTAAGAGGCAAAGTGTGATTTCCTTGTCATCTACTGAAGCAGAATACATGACATTGACTCATGTGAAGAAGGAAACAATATGGCTTCGTCGGCTATGCAAAGAGCTTGGGTTTAAGGAAAAAATTTTGTGGTGAAATGTGATAGCCAAAGCGCTATAAATTTGGCAAAGAATCCAGTGTATCACTCCAAGACGAAGCATATTGACATTCAGTATCACTTTATCCGAGAAAAGGTGGAGGACAAAATGGTGCACTTTGAGAAAGTTGACACAGTGGCAAATTGTGTGGACTTCTTGACAAAACCGGTTACTTTGGAGAAGTTTTAGTGGTGTACTTCTGAAGTTGGGTTGAAGACTCAAAGTATGAGAGCTGCTGCATTGTGTGTGAAGTATTCACTATGTGGGAGAATGTGGGAGTTAGATCATACTTCAACATTATCCTATTCTAATTAGGAATAGGTTTTTCTATTTTTTATTGGGATGCGTTTTATTTTCTATTTCTAATCAAAATAGATTTCCATTTGGATTTTGGATTTGGTTATATGTCCAATTCTTTTTGGGTTTCTAACATTATGTTGGAGTCTATAAATACAATGGTTTATTGTGTTTATGGGTAAGTAAATTAAATCAAAATATTTAGTTCTTTGTGAGGGTCTCTTAGAAGGGAGTGGGAATATTATGTAACTATTGAGAGTTTACAAGGTAGATTAGTGGAGTGTGAGATATTCCACCATAATTATATCTTGTGGAAAACTTGGATCAATAGTAATAATATTCGGACAGGCTGGACGTAACTCGGATTTGGGTGAACCAGGGTAAATCTTTGTGTTCTTTTCTGTGATTGAATTATCTCTTTGCTTGTGGTTTGGTATTTGTCAAGGTTTTATTCCCAACACTTAGGAACCCAATTTTAATTTGTTTTTGAACATAGAAGAGTAGTATGCCCAAAAATCTTACAAAAGGAGTAGATAGTCGATTTATATGTATAATCAACCGAAATAGAAATGAACTTTTTTCCTCAGTAAGGGTAGCAATAGTGGCACTCCATGACCTGAAGTCCCCATCACCTTGAGTTTCAAGTACAACATCCCTTTCTTTTGCAAGACTAGCAAGGCTATGGGAAGAAGAAAATAACTTACCACTAGTTGCACCAGGGAAAGAACCAACCAGCGGACAAACCGGTTTTCCCAAACCACCATCCACAACCAAAGAAACTTCACAAGAACTTGTCAGAGAAACACGAGGAGAAACTCCAGTAGCTAGTTGTCGTGGTTAAAACTTCTTCAGTTCCCCCATGAAGATCAACAAGTGCTTTCTAGACTTCTTTTGTTGTTGTGCAGTTGACTACATTCTCGAACAAATCTTCTTCCAAAGACATAAATAAAATAATTCTAGCCTTCTTGTCATAGGTCATTTGCACTTTGTCTCCATCAAACCATTGATTCCATGGTTTTAGAATCATCCATTCCAAGTTATCTAGATTGAATGTTGGATTCATAGGAATAAATGGTTCATTCTTCACATTTTCAAGCAACTATTCATTAATGGCATCCATGTATGTTTGTATACAAACTTTTTAGTTAGTAAATTTATCGTTGTTTCACATTAGGGACTTATCATTGTTTCCATCAAACATTCTCTATGTCATTTGGATCCTCATAGGTGATTAAACTTAAAACAAGAGTTTCAAAACCTGATACTACATGTTAGGGCTCAAAGGTTTAAAAGAAAAATATTATAGGGAGGGAAGGGGTGCATATTATTTTCAATAGTTTTTTTTTTTGATAAAAGAAACGTAGGGAAAAATAACTTATTAGAATTTTAGATATAATAAAAAAAACAAAGAATCTGTAAATGGATAAAACAATGAGCTAACAATATAAGATGAGCATAACCATATATACAACAAAATGTAAGTTCATAGTATAAATGAGACTGAGTCAGAAAGTTTTTGTAGTGGTTTTATAATTCTTACTCCACTCTTCCTCTTTCAAACAAAGGAAAATTCACTAGCTATAGTCCACACAATACTACAAATTTGAGCCTAGCAGATGACTTTCAACTGAACACTGAGTCACACAGACTACGACATTAAACCTATCACAGTAGTTAATGAAAACTAATGTCGTTGATCATGAGAGATGCTCTTAGGTTGAGCAAATTGATCTGTTTCTGTTTTGGTAATGGACATTGTTTGTCCTGTGAAGTAATTGTAGAGGTGGGGGGCAGGTTGAATACAATTTGTAACTTTTCTTTGAATTAAACAGTTTAAAACTTAAGAATAGTTATAACAACTTTACTAAAAAGATATAGCAAGTGAAACAGTAAAGCAAATTGCAAAATATGAATTTCAATCAACAATATGAATTTGTATTGTTAATGTTTTCCCAGTGAGATGGCCTAGAACTTGTAGAAGGGGGGTTGAATACAAGTTCTTACAACTTTTTCGAATTCCTGTTCTTTAAGAAATTAACTTTCTGCGGAATATAAAGAACAAGATTAAAACTTTATAAACAATTGCTTTTATTGATTTTAACAATTGATAACAAGTTTTCTAACAATCAAGACAAGCTTCGATTGTCAGCTTCTATTCTGTGTATCTAGAAAATACAACCCTTTCAATTCTCTTTCTATACACCACTATAGCTTCGTATTGCTATTCTGTAATTTTTAATTACAGCTTCTAAAACTAAGTTATCAAAAACCTAGCTTCCTAATTCAAATCAAATACAATCTTTCCAATTGAAAGATTTCTAACAAGTTTCCTTGTCAGCTACGTCTTCAACAAAGTCTACGTGTGCATGGAAGACTTTCCTTCTTTGATTTGAACTCTAACTCCATCAGTGATTAAGTCTTCGACTAATCTCCGATAGCTTCTTTAATTAGTCCCTGATCACTTCGAGTAATCTCCGATGCTTTACAACGTGTAATCTCTGATGCTTTACTTCGTGTAATCTCCGATGCTTTGGCTTTAGTCTCTGGTGATGTCAGCTTTTAATCTCCGAGGTATTGTTTTAATCCCTAATGACGTCAGCATTAATCTCTGACTCTTTAGTTACAATCCCCGATGACGTAAGCTTTAATCTCCGATGACCAATCCTTTAATCTCCGATGAACAAAACATTTTAATCTCCGATGAAGGATTCTTCAATCTCCGATGGGCAAAGTCCAATCTCTGATGAACAAAACTTTAATCTCTGGTGGACTTTTCCCTTAATCTCCGACAAGCCAAAATCAATCTCCGAAGGACTAATTAATTTAAACAACTTGTTGAACAAACTCAACAAGTATTCCAGCAGTACATACAAAAGAAATGAACCTATCTCTTTATTATAATGACTAATTTACAAACAAGAGATACTACTGCTAGCTACAAAACTAAAGTGTTACAAACCAACACTTTTCTGTACATTTGTATTCCTAAGTATTCTAAAGACAATCATCATCAAATGTTCATAAAACCTAACAGTTAATCAGTTTGAATCTTTACAATTTTCTCTGGTAATGATTACCAGCTGTAAATAACTCTGTTGAAAAATAACAGCTACACTGTAGAAAAATGATTTCCAGCTACTCAAGTTCTAAAAACTTGCTACTCTCAAGTTATGAAAAACTTGTTTCTCTCTAAGATAATAAGAATACTTGTCTTTTTGTGTATCTCAGTGTGTTATGTTATATCTTTTTTATCTCAACTGCTCCATGTCTCTATTTATAGACATAGCTCCTTTGTCTTCCAAGCTTCCACAATGAGTTGCCTCCAAAAATATCTCTGATATTCTTTGGTAATTGCAGCTCTATCACATAACTTCTCCTTTTTCCATGACCTTTCTTGCACGCCAACCTATTATATAACATCTCTGGTGTATCAGCACACCAGCTTCCTGAATTTCCTCTTGGAGTTCCCGTGATAAGTTATCTCTGCAGTGAATAACTTATCTCTATGAGCTTCCTTGTTTTTGATTAGACCAGCTTCCATATTTTACTCTTCAAGTTTCTATAAGCTACAACTATAGTTTTCATACTTGCAGTTTTATACGTATGCTTGTATATAAGTATGACTTATCTCCATATCAGTGTTCACACTTGTAGTGTATAACTTGTCTCCTTGATGGTTCTTTGGTAGTCAATCTCTCCTTATTGGACCACAATTTATATTTTAATTCCACCATTTTTAACATGAGTTAGTGGATTTGTGAACTCAGTCATATGTCATCCCATATGTCATTTTTAGTCTCTGAAAATTTTATCCCCCTGACAGACAATCTCTGGTACCAAGAAATTTATCCCCTGACGTGAGAAACCTATCCCTTAATACCGAGAAATTTTATCCCCTGATGCCTAGACTCTGGTGATAGGTAAATGACTTTAGCTTTAGTAAAATCATCTCAAGGCTACTTTAATGCATTGGAGTGTCTTTGTCTTAGTCTCTGGTGGCTTCAACATTAGTCTCCGATGAACAAATACTTAGTCTCCGATGAACAAAAACTTAGTCTCCGATGAAAAATAACTTAGTCTCTAAGAGGCTAATTTTTCTTGACCAACTTTGACTTTTGTTGAGCTCTCCAAATGCATTCCTTGTAGTCTCTGATGCTCACCTGTAGTCTTTAAAAGTAGATTGTCATAGTGCACTACTGCAGGTACATGTACAATTACAAATTAAATAATTTCAAGTGTTTATACATTATCATCAAATTTATATTTCCTAACAGACACATCAGGTATCTCTTAGATGCTTTAGAGCATATGTGATTTTTTCAAACTTTGAAAGTTTTTGTTATTTATGAGGGTTTAAAATATTGTATTTATATGTACACATGATTGTAACTCAAACATATATGTTAGAATAAAATAGGCTCAAGTTTTTGTAGAAGGGGAGGTTGAATACAAATACTCAAAACTTTTCACTTTTTAAAAACTTGTTAAGCATTGTTGGAAATAGCTACAATATCAGAAAAACTATAATGACTTTAAAATGAACACACAACCATTCAAGTTAAAATAGTTGTATTAAAACTTGATGTTTTTCTGAAAATCTGTTTAACGACAAATGTGATCAACAGCTACAAATTCTGTAACAAGTTACAGCTTCTCTATAATAAAATTATAGCTCCTTTTTCCACACTCACTAGCTACTACTTTTCTTTGAATATCTATATACAGATCTATTACAAAGCTTCCTTCTAGTTTTTGTTGTGTGGCTTCCTTTTCTTTTTTGTGTAATGAGAACTCTTTTGCATATATAGAAAATTAGCAGTTGAACCCACGTGCTTAGACGTACAGTTCTTTCAACTTAGCCACATATATGTCACATCGTTGTCCTTTAGGAATGATGTGTCAGACTGTTGTTACTTTTGTTGCTTCTTTTTTATCCCCTGATCTGCGTGCATTTAATGATCAAGAGTTGTCATTGAACCACCAAACTTCAAGAAATATCTTACCAGTTTATATCTCTTGCTTCTGTAACAAGCTTCATTGATTTGCGTGTAAGACCTGATGACTAGTGTATGCAGTCATAACTGTCCACTGATAGCAAACCCTGATGTGGACTTGATCAGTGCTTCCGGATCCCTTGACGAGAAGTCCTGTTTAAGACTCGATCAGTGCTTCAACCTTCACTTAAGTTATCTGTTGGGTATAAATGATGATGATGCTTAGAGTTTTGTTTGTACATCTGTACATGCTCAGGGTGTTTTATAAACCTAAGTATAAGCACACATATTGCATCCACTGATGATCATCTTAGTCATCAGGGGATGAAGTATTACACACTAGGCAAGTCATTAGTTGAAACTTCTAAAGGACTTGATAGTGAAGAGGGATGTCTGTTGTTACTCAAAAACACTTAAGTATTCCGCACATCATTGCAAACAAAATCAACAAAGCTTCAGTGATTAAAACCGTCATGGGAACCCATCAGGGGATAACAAAGGCAGATCAACCCGTCAGGGAAACGCGTCAGGGTATGGCAGTGGCAAGCCAAACTCATCAGGGGGAACGCGTCAGGGCATGACAGTGACATGCCAACCTATTAGGGGAACTCATCAGGGTATGACCGTGTCAAACTAACCTGTCAGGGGGAATGCTCAGCACTGCATCAGTGGATGTTTTGAGTCTTAACGACAGGGGATCAAGAAGCACTTGGATAACTTAAGTGAAGGTTGAAAAACTGATCGAGTCTTAAACAGGACTTGTCATCAGGGGATCTGGAAGCACTGATCAAGTCCACATCAAGGCTTGACATCAGTGGATAGTTATGACTGCATACACTCGTCATTAGGTCTTAAACGCAAATCAATGAAGCTTGTTATAGAAGCAAGAGATATAACTAGAAAGATATTTCTTGAAGTTTGGTGGTCCAATGGCAACTCTCGATCATTAAATGCACGCAGATCAGGGGATAAAAAAGAAGCAACAAAAGTAACAACAGTCTGACACATCATTCCTAAAAAACATCGATGTGACATATATGTGGCTAAGTTGAAAAGAGCATCACGTCTAAGCACGTGGGTTCAACTACTGATCTTCTAGATATGCAAAAGAATTCTTATTACACAAGGTGGATATTCAATGGATCGACCAACAGATAGAAGCACACAAACACTAGAGAAAAACTTTGTAATATATCTTGAGAGAAATATTCAAAGAAAGTTAGAAGCTAGTGAGTGTGAATTTGAAGTTGTAACTTGTTTCAGAATTTGTAGTTGTTTAATCACATTTGTGGTTAAACAGATTTCCAAAAAAACATCAAGTTTTAATACAACTATTTTAACTTGAATGCTTGTGTGTTCATTTTAAAGTCATTATAGTTTTTTTGATATTGTAGCTATTTCCATCAGTGCTTAACAAGTTTTTTTAAAGAAAAAAAAGTTTTAAGTATTTGTATTCAACAACCCCCCCCCCCCCCCCCCCGTTTCTACAAACACTTGATCCTATTTTGTTCTAATATTATCCAAGTGCTTCTTGATCCCTTGACGTTAAGACTCAAAGTATCCACTGATGGCTTCCACTGATGTAGTGCTGAGCATTCTCCTTGTCGGGTTAGCTTGACACTGTCATACCTTGATGAGTTCCCCTGACAGGTTAGCATATCATTGTCATGCCCTGATGCGTTCCTCCTGATCAGTTTGGCTTGCCACTGTCATACCCTGACACGTTTTCCTGACGGGTTGGTCTGCCTTTGTCATCTCCTGATGGGTTCCCTTGACGGTTTTAATCACTGAAGTTTTGTTGATTTTGTTTGGAATGTCTAATGTGCGGAATACTTAAGTGTTTTTGAGTAACAACAGACATCACTCTTCACTATCAAGTCTTTTAGAAGTTTCATCTGAGGACTTGCCTAGTGATTAATACTTCATCCCCTGATGACTAAGTTGATCATTAGTGGATGCAAAACGTGTGCAAACTTAGTTTATAAAATACCCTGAGTATGTACAAATGCACAAAAAAAACTCTAAGTATCATCATCATTTATACCCAACAATATATAATTAAGATTCGATACAGATTAACATATAATGCATGGTTGTGATGTCATGATCTTAGAAAAGTGTTGACAAAAAGGTATAGGGTGTCATTTCTTCTTGTTACTTTTGCTATGGTATGTACTTGTCTTTTATCCATTTCAAAAATGTGACTTTGATATTTCATGCACTGAACTTCTAGTTATGACTAGAGTCAGTGATAGTCAAATTATACTTTAGGAACATTTTGCTGTGTAGAGATATCCAATCAGTTGATAATTGATCCTCCTGGTACATCAACAGAAACATTTTGATAGTTTTGCTGAATCTTCCACAAACTGACGATACTTTTGTTAATTCCATACTAACCTATACCAATGGACTTATACTTTAAGAATTCAAACATATGCAATTTGAAAACGGTTCTTTAAGTCTTTTACAATATTTTAATAGAATTGACTTTACATCATCAATTCTTACTTATAAGTAGTAATCAATTAAGCACACAACGGAAATATTGAATTCTCAACTAACAAATTAAATATTTTTCCTTCTAAATTGTAATAATGTTGCGTGTTACTTAGAGTTTATTTTTTTCGTTCTAGATACATTTCGACATTCTGTATCAAACGACATAAATTTAAATTTTTAAGAATAAGGGATATAATTTTTTTTGTAGTCAAATGTCTTAGTTATAAAATATAATATTATATAATTGAAATAAATTTTAAACACCACACGCCGTTGATTTATTTTAAAAACTAAAATATATACTTAATTTTAGTACAAAAGATAGTGAATTTTTATTAAGAAATATTTTTTCAGAACAAATGGGACAAAATGTGAACTACTTTGAGAAGCATCGTTGGTTTGAATATAATATATGCCTTAGTAGTAGTTATGGACATAAGTAAATTTATCAAAAGAAATAGATGGATACTTAGTACTATACTAGAATTGATTGAGGTCGATGTATAATATAAATTTTTCATACGTATATAAATAGTTAAATAAAGATCTTTTTCT
Organism: Centella asiatica; assembly: GCA_014636745.2. NCBI lineage: Eukaryota > Viridiplantae > Streptophyta > Magnoliopsida > Apiales > Apiaceae > Centella > Centella asiatica. Next base: position 6,788,349 of record CM025782.1, read on the forward strand.
TAATTGTTTTAAATTTAATTTTATCTAGTTCAGCATCACTTATTAAATCCAAAAGTTCTACGAAGATGAGTTAATTTACTCTTAATTATTACTTATTTTATTCGTTCTATAAAAAAGGCAACATTTAATTTTTTGTCGGATATTAATTGATTGATAATTACATGTTCAAATAATAATTTTTTTCACAAAATTTGTTATAAATGTTTAATTAATGATAATATAAAAAAATTATAATAATAATTTTTAGAAAATAGATCATCATAATAAAAAAAATTATGTAAATGTTGCTCCTCTTTTTTTAGAATGGAGGACTACTAACTTATAAACTCGTACATGTCACATGTAAATATTTTTCACTATTTTTTAATATTATTAATTTAATAATTACAATATAATTTAGTAGTTATTTAATAATTAAAAATCATTAAAATTTTAAAAATTACTCAAGAACTTACTATTTTCTTCGTATTAAAATCTAATAATAGTACTATGTAAATGTATAATACATTTTTTTTCTTCAATTTGTTAGTTATAGATGAACTTCAAAATTATAAGTTGACTTAATTTTCACTTTAATAAAGAGTTTAACAAACTAAATACCCTAAATTGACCCAACAAACCTTTCACAAGAGTTAAAAAATAAATTTTAAATTGGAATTATAACTTGGTGAGTTCAATGACTAACTTAATGTGTCATTTTTGTACGTTTTATATTTTCATTTTTTGTAATGGTATACAAATTATAAGAAATAATAGATAAGTTTAAAATCACACAACGCACGAAAAAATTACGTTTAATTATAATACTCCGTATTAAGAAAATAAAGAAACAAAAAAAACATAACATTACTTTTTAACAAAAGTAAAACCAATTATAAAAAAAGACTACATTTTTTTAAACAAATCTTGATGTGATACGATTATATTCAACTAATTGTAGATTGTAAATCTATTAAAATGAATATTATCATTTTTCATTGTACAAAAAAAATCACAATTCAATATTTGAATATAAGAAATCTGAAAATAGAAAAATAAATCTATTAGTATATACTATCTTTGTTACCCGTGTCAAACATAATTTATTTTTATTTTTCATAGTTGTATATTTATATAAACTAATTTGTATATTTTAATTTTGTAAATGTTAATATTGTTTGACTTGTAGGGTTTTTTCTTTTTCAATTTTTATAAGTATTTTTTAGATTATTTGAAATTATGGTTAAACTTTTTTACATGGTTTCTCTTAATTATACTTTTTAGTAAAAAATTATTACAATAACAAGTTATAAATTTTAGAATTCTACATAAATTGGTTTATTACATAATAATTATAGTTGATTAGAAATTAAATTTTTTGATTGAAAATCTATAAAAAGGAAATAATACTATTAATTCTCATGAAACAACAAAAATATAATATAATAATTTAATCAAATTATTGTTATTACTAGACATTAAACAGCCATGCTTCAGTTAAAAAAACAAATGAAAAGTAAGTTATGGACAAATAAATTATATTTTATCAAATTTTAAATAATGTTTATTAGTAGAAATGTAGAATAGCCATGGAGCGCGTGGGCCGGACTTTGTAATTCCCTTCTCCACCTCATCTCTCCAAATTTGCTCCATCCCATCCTATTTTTCAAAGGAGAATTAAAATTCTCATTCCTGTGGGGAATTCATTATCCCCGTCGCCCACGAAATTCCGTCCCAACCAAAGAAACATATCATTCTGAAAAATCAAAAACAAATTACTGATAATAAAATTAATTAAAAATTTAACAATTCAATCAAATTAGTAAAAATTCATCCACTAAATTAATAAAATTAGTAAAATAAATGTCTACTATATATAATATACACACAAAATAAACGTAATTAAAAATATATACTATTTGTTTGTATGTTGTGATAATTAATTTAAATTAGATGTCCAAATTCAAAATTTTAAGAAATTAATATATTACATATAAAATGATTTTTTTTTTTTTTCTAATTCGACCATGAAAGAAGGCATATAAGGTTAATTTGCACTGGGATGTTCATCACCGTGTGAATTAGATTTTTACGGAGTATTATTACGACGAGTTTTTACGATGTGAGAAAGGGACAAGTAAGGCAATCTCCATTCTCATCCCTATTCCTTCTAATTTTTATTGAGTTTTTCCTTCTCGTCTCATTCCTCAGTCAATAGTCAAAATTTTAGTTCCGACAAATTGAAAATAACTAGTCCCTACGAGATATAAATTGAATTATCATCCCTATTTATTAGCGTCATTATAAATTGTAAGTACATAGCCATCATAATAACTTTTCAAAATATTAATGTGTTTCTTTTCTAAGTTTTGCAATTTTTAAAGTTCTTAAGATTATCGTAAATTTTTATATATTTTTTTTGATGTACATACTTGTGTTTAGCTTGGATTAGGATTTCAAAGAGAAATAATAATGTGAATAGTGTGGATGATATCACAAACAAGTTTGTAAATTCAGTGTCTCAAATTAATTAAACTAGAGGAAGTATCAGTGTCTAACATGAGTATTTTTTTTAGCAATAATTTTTAAATTTATTCTATTCTTATATTTGTAATATTTGAATCTTTTTTTTTACTTTTAGTAGACTAAATACTAGTACGACTTTTTTCTTTATGCATATTGCTACTTAAATTACTTCTCTTGCTTAAGGAAACAAGTTTTATAGTTAATGTCCAGAATTAGAACAGTGAACAATACATCATTAGAAATTATTTCCAGTGCCTCGAGAATGACAAAAAGATTTTTTAATTATTTGCACAAAATACCACATGTACATTGTTTATATTAAATGCCCAGTTACAAATTTTAAGGAATCAATAACGATTCCCTCCGTTTTTATAATACAGTATATAGATGACATTTAATTTTTTTGTATATATGTTTATATTTATTCATATTAAATTTTATTTAAAATATTTTTTATTATTAAATTTTTTTAAAATAAAATATTTAACATATAAAAAAGTTCACTTAAACAAACGTGAAAGAAATTCAAATGTCACTTATTATAAAATGGAGGGAGTATTTGACAATTTATGTGTCACTTATTATAAAACGGAGAGAGTATTAGGCCATATAAATTATTTTAGATAATTAAAATAATTTAAAAACTTAAAAATATAAATGCAACTTTAAAAATATAATCAAATAAAATAATATTTTATTAAATGATTTATATCTACAAAAAATACACCAATTAATTTTTAAACAACCCTTAAACTTTTAAAATATTTTCACTTTTATCTTTAATGTATTTTCTTATCATTTATACCATTAAATTTTTACCATAATTTTCAAAATGACAATAATTCGAGTTAAATTGCAAACTATAGTTAACTTAAGGTGACATGACTTATTTATATATATTGTAAACATAAAATAAATGATGCAATATATAATGTGGCATAAAATATATAATTTTTACTTGCGTGACACGTGACATGACATATTAATTTTTTGAATATTAATGTAAATATATGCTAAAAATATTCAAATTAATAAATTATATTTTATAAAGGAAACTATAGTACAATGTTAGCTTACAAAATATTAAATTAGTACAAAATGCATTCTTTTAAATTAAAATATAGAATAGAATGCCAAAATTGAAAAGTCAATAACCCAAGATTTAAAAATTGGAAAAATAGTAAGGCTAATAAAATTAGAAAATAAGTCTGCAGATTCTTAGACCCAATAATAATGGTAATTTGAATGTTGATCGACGTGTATAGAGATACGGGCGACAATTAAATTGAAACTCCAATGAACTATTATATCGGCGAAGAAGGAATCCATCAGAACGACGAACCGATCAAAATCAAATTCGAGGTTCGCGACCATAGCTAATCAAAATCAAAATCTCCCCAATCTGCTTCACCACCGACAGAAATAACACATTAACCTCGATTCGCCGGCTATGGAATTAATTAATTTCAAAGATATCCAAACATATTCCAGTGATTAGTTTGTTTTATTTATCCTCATCTGTATCTTCTTTGCCACTTCACAAACTCTGAAGCTTCAACAGCGAAATTATTTCTCAGTTGGTTGCTGCTACAAATGCAATGGAATAGAGGTTTAAAGCAACGGAGGATGATGGGGTTGTTAGTGCAGAAAAATATAGACAACAAAGCGGAAGAATAAAAAAAAATAATTTAAAATTTTTCTACAATTCTAGGAATCAACTTATACAATATTATTAATTAAGGAAGAATTAAAATCATACCGTTGTAAATTCGAAGACGTTAATGTAGAATTTTTACGCATGAATTAACACCGCAATCTTTATTCTTCACGCTCTAGTCGATCCCTTTGATCCGTCTTGCTATTTATTCCACGTTCTTGATTGTTCCACCGGATCCAACGTTTACTACTCAAGTGTATTTTGATTATGAAGAATATTGGATTTCTCTCACAATATTTTGGTGACAAATATTATGGAGGCTACCAATTATTATGAGCATTAGGGTTTAATCTATTATAAGTCTTCTTATATAGACAACCCTTAAACTAATTTCTAAACCATTTAGGAATTGGTTATTTATTTAAATAATAATAAAACTCCATTATCTTATTCCTAAACCATTTAAAAATTGGATTCTTTATTATTAAATAATAATACCACTTTTTAATCTAATTCCTAAACCATTTAGGAACTGGATTATTTATTAAATAATAATAATATAAGAATAATTCTTATTTATTTATAATTAATATTTCTAAAATACTAAATTATAAATATTAAGCTATTTAATTTATTCCACCATGGTATAAATTAAATTACTTAATTATTATTATTTCCCAATATCTTCATAATTTATTATTTCCCTTTTATGGTGTGACCCTTTAGGTTCAATATTAAGCCAGTTGTAGAAATAAATTAAATTAGAACTATTCTAATTTTAGTTATACGAATTAAACATTTTAATTCATTAAATATAATTAATTATATTAATTATACTTATTCTACATCATGAGAGATACCTCTCAGTATATCATGACTATCCAGATAATATGAAATCAACGTTTAATCACAAAGAACCTATTCAGTGAATAGTTACCGTACAATTCAATCCTTCTACCACACAATGTCCCGATTAAATATAAGACATGGAATTACTGTCAAGTCTTATTTTATTTAATCATATGCATTCCGATTCATAGATGCACAACTCAATATAATGTCAATTAGAAACACATTCTAATTATCATTCCACTCTGGCCAGAGATTCCCGAGTTGTCACTAATGGAATCGCATAGGACATTCTCTCCCTTTACTGGAAGCGGTAGATCCTTTGTTGATCATTCACTTATCTCCACATACACTTTATTATACCCGAACATACACTTATATACACTGCTTGACTTAAGATATATGACAAACTATAATTTAGTGTACACAAGATAACCGTAACGATCTCAAGTCTAAGGATCACTTGTACAACTATCACTAGATGAACTCCTATTGATAAGCAGGTAAAACTCCATTAGGTGTTCATTTAAGCGAGTCACGTTTAGTGAACTTATTCTCTAATAAGCACCTACCTACTTGCTTTAATGTCATCACACAAATGATTATGAGATCAATCATCCTCTTGTTAAGAGCAAGCACAATATGTATTAATTTTTTCGGATTCACTAACACCCTTATTAGTGATCCTACGATTAGGAACATTTTTAGTTTCGAGAACATATTTTAGATTTCATTAGCATGATCTCATCATGATTCTAAAATATAACTCTAAACTATGGGTTAATATATTTAACAACTTAAACATATAAATAAACGTTTTTAAATAAATAATTCTTTTATTAATAAATGAATAAAATTACAAAATAAATGTTTCATCACGTCTAACGTGATTGGCTCGAGGGCATATTAATTTCAGGAGTATGGAAGTATTGGACAGCGGTGGATCTGTTGTTGACTGATTGTGATGGAAGATGTCTTCAAGATAAGAAACAAGCTAGGAAGAAGAAAAGGTTTTTCAATGTTATCAAGTCAAATCCTTTTGAAAACTATGGGGATAAGCTAGGGGAGAGAAGGCAGCAAATAGTGGCTTGTGTGTGTATATATATATAGAGAGAGAGAGAGAGAGTTGAGGAAGAGAGAATTTTTTTGTGCTGATTATCTGGGTTGTTCAGATTTGCCCACCCACTAATTTCATTCCTCATACCTTCAACATCATCGCTCCTCATGATATTGCCGTCACATATGTTTGATTTCGTCGGAGATTCAAGATCTAGTTACCGAAAACAGCTTGTCGCAGCAAACTCACCGGCGCCGGGATGTGGGAAGCAACAGTTAGGATTGGGAAGATGATATAGAATTTCCTAAAGTCTTTTTTGATTTAGAAACGATTTATTTACTTATATTTTTTTAATTTCAGAAATAGAAAATCTATATCATTCTTTTATATTTTTAAATTATATATAGATATGTCACATCAATTTAAGTTAACCGTGGTCAATCATTTAACTCAAATATGAAACATTTTATAAACTTTAGTAAAAGTTTAATAGTAAGAACGCTAAAAATTTGATTTGAGGGTAAAATTAAATCAATATATATAGTTTAATGATTTTTTTAGTCATGAAGTTCATTTATACATATAAAATTAATAATATTATACACATTAATATGAATTACTTTTTTATATTTAATATAACAAAATTTATTAAAAATTAAGAATTAATACATATTATAAACTCAATACTTTTAATTAATTCAAAAAAGAAAAAAATTTGTGTTGTGCATGAGTCAAAAAATTAAATCTAAAAGAAACCTAGTGAACTGGTGTACGAAAAACACTCTTGCTACGTTAATAATAACTAATTTGTCCTAGTGAACTGGTGTACGAAAAACACTCTTGTTACGTTAATAATAACTAATTTATCCTAGTGAACTGGTGTACGAAAAAACACTCTTGCTACATTAATAATAACTAATTTGTCGATTTGTACACATCACGGATTTTGAATTGATTAAAATAATTGAGTCTATATTGCACATTATTTTCTGATTCTTAATAATTGCTGATATATTAAATATAAGATCATTAATTTATGTGTAATATCATTAGTTCCATATTTTTAATTTTAAAAATTTATGGGTGTACTATATTTTTTTAAATATAGTCATCTAATAATTTATTGTTTAATTTGATTATATTTTTTAAATTATTTTTATATCTTCAAGTTTTTCAGTTATTATAATTATCTAAAAGAATTTACATGACCTAATATTAAATATATTATATTTTATATTAACCAAAATAATTTATTAACTCTAGATTTAATTATTTCCCTTATTCTTTTTTAGTAATTTTATTGTGGTGCTTTGTTGTTGTAGGTTTTAGTTTATACTTTTTTAATTGTTCATTTTATGTTAGTTTTTTATTTTTTTATTCTTTCATGTTGTGATATTTTAATTTTAAGAGATATACGTGATTTTCTTTAGTGTTATATATATGTGTGTGTGTGAAAATAATTATTGGTTGACCTTTTATTTTGATAATTAAATATGTGATAATTTTTTCAAATTTTGATAATTAGAGGTAAAATTTGATTCAAAAAGTAAAATTATTTTCAAAAGTGAAATGACTTTTTTAAAATATTATATAATAATAGGTGTGACGTTATTGTTGTGTCGTTGGAGTGCTTGACTAATACTAAGTTGAAAATTTTGAGATAAATTAATGGGTACTGATAGAAACAAATATATAGATGGTTGTACTGTATGATGTACTAACTCTAAGGTCATATAAATATAGAGAAAAATAAATATAATAGTTTATCTGACAAATTTATCTCAAAATTAACCAATGAGTTTATATTTTTCTGATTAAGTTGGCAATTTTTGCATTTGAATTTTTTCTATTGTTCGGTATATATAGATGAAAAAATTTAAGGTTTTAATATAATTTAAACAGTTCGAAATTTATTCGAGCTCAATTTAAAAAGAATTTGGTTCGATTCAAATTCGATACGAAAACGAAAAATATGGGAGACGACATTGAGGTTCAATAGTTAATAAGTATGAGAGCACATATTCGTTCGATTTACTCGTGAGTAGTTTGATTATATTTTATATATTAAAATAATATTGATTTACTCGTAAGTAGTTTGATTATATTTTATATATTAAAATAATATAGCATATTCAAAAGTTTTAAAGTTAATTTTGTCTTAAATATTCAATTAAGTATGATATATTCAATTAACATGATTTATCTTTAGTAAAATGGATCAAATAAATGGTCAGTAATTGGCGAGTAGTAATCGGTGAGTAGTTCAAATTCGTGAATAATTTAAATTTTTCTTATTAGATTCATTCCGAGTTTTACGGTACTCAAATTTTAAAATAATTTTAATGAAAAAAGATAATGTTGTGAAGGGAATCAATTCTTGAAGACCGTTTTCTATGCATAGATTTCGATTTTCGCCCCCACAGTCATCAAGGGTATATCAATTTATAATATTGGTGGCAAGAAGAGGTTTTTCCTTAAAAACAAAACTCATTCTTCCTTTTCTTTTTTTATTCATTTCCTAAAATATCATTATAAATAGATGATAAGAGCAATATCAAGTATAAAATAAATGAAAAAAGTTTCAAAGAACGATATCAAGTATAAAATAAATGGAAAAAGTTTCAACCGATATCGGTAGGAATCGAACCTATAACTTTATGGCTACAATCCTCAATCTTAGAGTTTTATATTTTGATCATTCCTTTTCTTAGTTCCGAATATTTGTTTATCAAATTAATTGAAATAAATTGCATATGCATAATTCATTTTTAATACAATAAAGAGGCTTATATATCGGTTAGAAATATAAAAATTTTAAATGTCCTAGCTCGCATGCTCCGCATATAATATGCACAATCCCTGACCTCAAGTCCTCAAACATTAGTAAAGGAGAATCTCAGAATTATTTGTTTGGATCTGAGGCCACGGATTCAAATACTATATTACAAGTTACAATGTCTTTAGTTATCATGTAAACCCCTACATACAGGTTCATTGCGGAAGGGGCATATCTCAGATCGTTTGAATTGACAATACCAAAACCCCAAATAAGCTCGCAGATCTGCCATGGCAGGTGAACATCAGAAACTCCATGTTGTATTCTTACCATACCTCGCCCCAAGCCATATGATCCCATTAGTAGACATGGCCAGGTTATTCGCCCGCGCCCCCGACTTGAATGTTACCATACTCACCACCCCACACAACGCTCTGCTCTTCCAGAAATCCATTGATCAAGACATCAAGTCCGGCCACCAAATCTGGGTTCGTGAGATCAGCTTCCCTTCGGCCGAAGTTGGTTTGCCAGAGGGTATAGAAAACTTCAATTCCGTCACATCCAGTGACATGAGCGGCAAAGTCTTTCAAGGAATCATGCTCCTTCAAAAGCCGATGGAACAACTGATCCGCAGTCTCTCCCCTGATTGCATCTTTTCCGACATGTTTTTCCCCTGGACGGCTGACCTTGCAGATGAGCTGAAGATACCAAGACTCTTGTTTTATGTGTCGGGAATTTTTTATCATTGTGTAAGCCACAGCTTGAATCTTTATACTCCTCATGATAAGGTAATGTCCGAAACAGAGATTTTTTCTGTCCCTAATCTGCCCGATAACATAGATATGAAGCGGTGTCAATTGCAAGAACACGTCAAGTCGAAGACAAGGTATGGTGATATGATTAATACGATCAAACAGTCGGAGCTCAAAAGCTATGGTTTAGTCCATCAGACTTTCTATGAGCTTGAGCCTGCTTATGTGGATCATTATAAAAAAGTAACGCAAACCAAGTTGTGGCACATAGGTCCCTTGTTTCAGTTTTTCAAGGGAGAAAAAGATGCTCCTCAAATATCGCCCGAACCACAACACGGTTGTCTGAAATGGCTTGAGACTCAGAAGCCAAACTCGGTTATCTATGCGTGTTTTGGAAGTATGGTGACATTTTCTGAAGATCAACTCGGAGAGATTGCTTTAGCCCTTCAGTCTTGTAACCATCCATTTCTCTGGGTGGTAAGAGAGGAAACTCAAGAAAATTGGCTGCCAACAGGGTGGTTTGAGGAGGGTAACAAGGGTATGTTAATCCAAGGATGGGCGCCGCAGGTGAAGATATTGGATCATCCGGCAATTGGGGGGTTTATGAGTCACTGTGGGTGGAACTCGGTGTTGGAAACCATTGTAGCCGGCGTGCCACTGGTGACATGGCCATTGTATGCAGAGCATTTCTACAACGAGAAGCTCGTTGTGCTTCTCGGGATTGGGGTAAGAGTTGGGGCAGAGATGTGGAACTCTGGTACCGACATCAAGAGTCCATTAATAGGGAAGGAGACGATAGAGAAGGCAATAACAAGACTGATGGATAGTTCGGATGAATCTATGCACATCAGAAGAAAAGCCAAGGAATTGGCCTTGATTGCTAAAGGGGTTGTTGAGGAAGGTGGTTCCTCTTCTAATCAGGTAAAGGATCTGATTCAAGAGCTGAAAGCATGTAAACTTGAGAAAGCGACCAAATTTGAGTAAAGAACTGAAGTTGTTACTGTTGATTGCTACATTACACCATTAGTAACTAGGTGGTGATTTGTTACTGTTGTCCGTCTTAAAATAGTTTGGCAAATAAATTATGGTCTACTTGTTCTTAAATAATAAAGCAAATATTACCTGTTTTCCTTTATTCCAAAAAGAATATACTACTACTGCTACTACTACATATCCTCTAACCCCTTTTTCAAACATAAAATTTTGTTTGCCTTTTGTAATCTTAGTTATGAATTTGTACTGCAGCCATGTGTTCGAGTTCTACTCTTTCCGTCTCCTTCTCCCCTCCTAGGCTCCTAGTTTAATTTCTAAGAATATGTTGGCATTTCTTTGGGTGTTGGAAGGAGAAGAGGAGGAGGAGAAAAAGGAAGATATACAATGAATCATTCCTACTTCAATGCAATAAAGTTGATGAGGATGGGAGAATGAAATATATGGTTCATTGCATCCTCCTCTATCATATTATCCCTACATTTCTTTAGTTCCATTAATTATTCAGATAATTCTTAGTTGGTGCATTGTGAAATCTAAAATTCCTCAAAAATGTATTTCTTGTAAAGGTATTTTTATAGATATAATAAATTATAAATAGTAAATTACAACTTATAAACAGTAATTTACAAAGTACATCGAGAACATATTAAAAAATAGTAATTTGAAAATAGTAACTTATAAATAATAAATTACACTTACACGAAAAAAATTAGAAAATACGGACACTATTAGAGAATTTTATACTTACACATACACCGACCTTGAATTTGCCCTTAATTATTACTCTAATAAAAAGTTTATTAGATTATAACATTCTGAATAGATTTATTTACTTTTTATTCATGTCATATAACATTCTTTTTTATAATTACTGAAACATGAACAAGCTGGTAATACTTGATTGATATGGGTAGTGACTAATATCGAATCTCGTTTCTAAACAATTTCGAACTATCAGTTTGATTAAAATAATGTTTGTAAAATTTTAGAATTTAATTTTATTCTTTTTTATTTAGTAATTTTCTTTTTGTTGTTGTTTTTATAAGTTAATTTTTTTTAAATTATTATCTGTTTTATTCTTATTTTATTGATTATTTTGTTAGTCATTTATTTTTTATTTTTTTATGTTGTGATACTTTGACTTTGAGAGATATACATGGTATTAGTTATTGATTAACTTTTAATTATGATAATCAAATATGTGATAAGATTTTTTAAATTAAAATAGTTAAACTGTTAAAGATAAGATATCATTTAAAAAATAAGATTATAGTAAAGGCCAACAAAGTCAAAATTTGCGTACCGTCATCATGTGATTAATGAACAAATGCAGGGAAAGTAAACCAAGTTCCTGATTTTTCTTCTAAAAGTTGAAGTAGATGGACCCGTTTCTTGTGCTGTACTATGTAATGGTATATCTATTATTTTGTTACTTTTGTTTTCTCCTTTACTTTAATCCCCGCAGACATTAGTGCTTGTGTAAGATCTAGAAATGCCAGCTTAGCAGTAAAAATAAATATCATGAAGGTTGCAGGTGGATTGCCAGTTTACTCTTTAAATGATTTTAAATGCTCTTTGTAAACTAGCATAAACTTAGACTGGTTTTGCTCCCAAAACAAACCAATGTTGGTACTCTCTCTCTCTCTCTCTCTCTCACACACACACACACACACACATGCCGCTCTATTTAGTGTGTAAAATAAATAGAAACCAGTTACAAGTTCAAAGGTGAAGGTAGTATATTTCGCTGATCGTTTCAATTGACCATCTTATAAAAGAAAAAAGTGAATAATTGTCAAATAATGCAACTTTTAACATTCAATTGATTAGTGTATGGATAATTATTTAAAAAAATATAAGGGTGATAGAAAATGGAACCAATCTTTGTCAATGTTATGTAATTACTCGAAATTAAATAATTATTATGGTATTTGTATTGACACCTCAAAGATTTCTATAGAATTTTCATTAATAAAGTAGGTCATGGGGTAAGTAATTGATTTCTTTTATTTATCCTACACAAAAGAAGAAAATCCAACAAAATTTAAATGAAATTCTTGACATTTTGTATAAGATGTGAAATTTAACATCATTATAAAATGTAAATACATTCAGTCTTATATAGTAAAATTCAAACGAGAGATGCAAAATCTTATGTATAGTTGAGGAAAATGTATAATGTGAAAAGATCGCATTAAGAGTTCAATAAAGAAAGCTAATGTTGTATGATATATTGAGTTAAAAATAATAAAAGGTACAAATATAAGTGTTATTTTTATCGGTGAAATTTCTCCCTACTTCTATTCAAATTCTCACGTAATACTCGATTTTCATTCCTAATAAGATTTGATCTATGGACTTTCAAATCTAAAAAGAGTGTTCTAACTACTCAAGTTACCTCATAAGTTTTAAGTTGATAGTTTATTATGTCTTCGCTTAAGAAAAATACTATTGCCTTGATATATTGAAGCAAAAAATAAATTGCATATATTCATAATCT
>CM025782.1:6801447-6823726 GCA_014636745.2 Centella asiatica
GCCTTGATATATTGAAGCAAAAAATAAATTGCATATATTCATAATCTAGAAATGATGATAAAAATGATTAAAAATAAAAGTTAGTCATAGTACACCAATAGAAATCATGGCAAAGTACACCATTTCATTTTGACTTAATACTTAAACTCCGTTTGATGCAAGAAAAATATTTTTTAAAATATTTTTTCTCTGAAATTATTTTCTAGGAAAGTGATCTATTTTCCAGTGTTTGATTGCTATGTTGAAAATGAGTGAAAATATATAAATTATATTTTAAGAGGTAAAAAAATAATTTTTTGAAAAGTTCCAATATGAGTATCTATTTATAAATCTTAAAAAAAAATATGAATTATGATATTTTTTAAATATTTTTTGGATATATATTTCTAGAGTTATAAATGTTTAAAATAAAATAAGAAAAAACAAAATCCACAAAATGGTAGGCCCACTAAAATTTTCTCTCTGAATCTCACTCGTCATCCATATTCTTTCTATTTTTTCTTCTTTAAAAAATGTTTTCTTCATTACAAAATAAAAAATTATTTTCTCCATTTTTCAAATAAGTGTTTTCTTTAACTGAAAATCACTTTTCTTTGACACAATTTTCCTAAACAATCAAACACCTAAAAATGAATGAAGACAATTTGCAGGAATTTATTTTTACTCTATCAAACACAGCCTCACTTTCAGCAAAGGCAAAAACTATATTAAACCTGAAAAGGTCATGATCCTAGTTATGACAAAGGTACAAGACACTGAACCTCAACACAACCGCTGCTACTAGCAAAGCATAGAGCTGTTGAGAGTTTTCTTTATTATTTGGAATTGAAAATACTCAATAGTTATATCTTGTTTTTTTGAATTTCACAAAAAAATAAAAAATAAAAATTTTAAATTAGATTCGTCTTAAAATGTATACTTTTGCTTATAAATAATGTTGATTTGTAAGTTTGTAAATACACAAAAATCAAATATTTTGAAAGAGATTTAAGAAAGAGCGATCACTATAAAATAGAAAAAATAGTAAAATTCGTAACTTTCTTTCAGCACAACGCAGTAGTCTTAATTTTACGTTTCCCAGAGTTTGGACAGTCGGATCGTTCTGATTTTTGGACAGAGATTTTGCAACGTCTGGTTCTTGATTATGAACGGTGGAGATCGATTTTGGGGGTCCGGAACTGTGCGTGTTTTGGGGTATGAATAGACTGCCTGTTTTAGGTGATATTCTCTGATTTTATTTCTGTTTTTATTCCATACTTGTTAATGTTTATTCCAAGAAGTGTGATGATATATATTCTGAATGTGTGTGTCTTTAGTTTAACTAAAGAAGACTTGATGTATCACCCAATTATCTGTAATAGTAGAATTTTTGGGTGAACTATGGTCCCTTAGTTTTTACTCCTCGTCTTTGGGGGGGTTTTCACGTATAATTTTTGTATGTCTTGTGACTTGTGTTTTACAATTTTATCGTTTTATTCTTTCTCTACTTAATTATTTTCTCAAAAGTTTATAAGTTTAGAGAAAATTATTATTCTGATGTGGTCAATTTTTCTCAATAGATTGACATCAGAGCTAGGTTATTATTTAGGATTCAACTTGTGAACGATGGAAACAAATATAAGTAGAATGATTAATCTAAATAGTTCCAATTACCATGTTTGGAAAAGTTGATGATGAAGGATTTTGTAACATCTTTAGTGATGGTAAGTGGAAGCATACTAGAAGGTTATATGGTCATGGCTAGAGGTGAGAAGACATCTTCATTGTATGTGGTGCATGCAAAGGTTTCTAATAGAGTTATCAATGCTATAGAGAATGAAGATGCGACTGAGTTGTGACACAAGAGACTTGGCCACATGAGTATCAAAAATATGACACTGTTGTCAAAGAAGAAGAAATCATCTAGTTTAAAGGATATTCACTTAAAGAAGTGTTCTCATTGCTTGGCGAGTAAATAAAACAAGGTTTCTTTCAAGATTTGTCCTCCTTTTTGGAGAAGACACGTACTTGATTTGGTACATTTCGATATTTGTGGTCCTATGAAAGTTAGGACACCTAGTGGGTCACTTTATTTTGTGACATTCATTGATAATCATTTGAGGAAGATGTGTGTGTTTGTTAGTACAAAATAAGCACAAGTGTTTGTAGAGGGGGGGAAGGGGGGGGGGGTGAATACAAACACCTGAAACTTTTCGCTCTTTTAAACTTAGAAGTGCTTACTGGAAAACAGTTGTAACAAACAGAAAAACTATAAGAAATGAACACACAGATTTAAGTTAAAATAGTTATATTAAAACTTGAGGTTTTTCTGGAAATCTGTATAATCACAAATGTGATTTACAACTACAAATTTTGTGAATAAAGTTCACAGCTTCTCACACTCACTAGCTTCTAACTTTCTTTGAAATATCTCTCTCAAGATCTATTACAAAGTTTCTCTCTAGTGTTTGTGTGCTTCAGCGTTTGTTTGATCTGTTGGATAGATTCAATCACTGTCCTTTTTTGTAATGAGAGATCTGTTGCTTATATGATAAATCAGTGGGATAAAATCACGTGCTTGAGACGTGCTGCTCTTCTCAACTTAGCCGCAAGTATGTCACATCGAAACTTTATGTGTCAGACTGCTGCATGCTTTGTTGCTACTTTTCTTTTCCTGATCTGTGTGCATTTAATGCGTGAGAGTTCTCATTGGATCATGAACAAACTTCAAGAAATATCTTTCTAGTTGATATTTCTTGTTTCTGTAACATGTTACGTTGATTTTCGTGTAAGAACTGATGACGGGTGCATGCTGTCACAACGATCCACTGACTGCCAGCCCTGACGAACTTTGATCAGTGCTTCTGGATCCCCTGATGCTTATTGACTGAATCAGGGCTTCAACCTTCACTTGAGTTTTACTTAGTGCTTCTTGATCCTGATGGTTATGACTGACGGCATACACTGATGGTTTCCACTGATGTCATGTTGGTCATTTCCCCTGACGGGTTACCCTGATTGGTTTGCCTGACAATGACATGTCCTGAAGTGTTTCCCTGACGGGTTGGTCTGCCTTCGTCATACCCTGATGAGTTCCCCCTGATGGGTTCCCCTGATGGGTTCCCCTGATGGGTTCTCCCTGATGGGTTCCCCTTATGGGTTCCCCCTGATGGGTTCTCCCTGATGGGTTCACTGATGGGTTCCCCTTGATGGGTTCCCCTGATGGGTTCCCCCTGATGGGTTCCCTTGATGGAACTTAATCAACGTAACTTTGATTAGAATTTCTGATGTGTGGAATACTTTGACTGTTTACAAGTAGCATCAGACATTCTTCTTCACTTTGTCAAGTCCTTTGAATGTTTCTGTTTTCTGACTTGCCTTGTGAAGTTATTAACCATCCACTGATGAGTAAGTGTATCATCAGTGGTGCAAAACTTGTGCTGATCTTAAGGTTTATAAAATACCTCAAGTATTTACAGTTGCACAATTTATTAAATAATCATCATCATCATCGTTTATCTCTAACAATCTCCCCCTATTTATGTTTATCAATTTGATAACCATAAATCCTTAGATGCACTGATGATGATGTCAAAACCAATACTAAATACATAAAAGAATTTTGAATGAATTAACAAAAGAATTTCTGTACAAGTATAACCTACATCTATTACAAAAAGAATGTTGTATTTAGACATCAGAATCCCTTTTCGTTTTTGCTGAGACAAAGGGCAATGGATGACTTGATCAATAGGTTGAGAGTCACTTCCAAGGCCTTGTCTTCTTTGTTCTGGGTTTTGATCAGGAATTCTGAGTCTGTTGTCTTTTGCTCCTGTCTCCAGCTGCTCTAGTTCCTTCTGAAGAAGTTTTCTGAAATTGACTATGTTGACATTGCTGCTTGTTTCCAAAGCTTCAAGGACTGTCTTGATTTCTTGAATGTTGGTTGCAGCAAGTTGTGACCAGTAAAAGGTAATGATCTTCCCCTTTTTGTTTTTGAATTGAACTCCCATGGGGCTGGTGATCATTTTAGGATAGACTTTGAATCCCTTTACTGGTGGCACATCCCTTACTGCAGTGTTCCTATCATCAACTCTGGTTTCTTCAATCTCTTTCAGTACTCTTTGAATCAGTAGAACTCTGAATTTGATGACATGTTCGTTCTTATGATTTGCAATTTGATTCAGAACATGCATCGCTTCCTCCAAGTTTAGGCCATCAACTTCTTTGATCCTTATACTTTTCTCCTGCCCATCAGTGGATCTATAGAATAATTTCAGTGGACTTTCCAATGCTGTGGGCAGGCTCCTTTCATTGTTGATGGCTCTCCTCAGCCTGTCGATTATCCCCCTTAAGTCTTTGTTAGCCTGTGAGGATCTTGGAATTAGGTTTAGAAGCAGTCCTAATTGCTCAGCATCCATTCTCCTGAACTAGTCCATTGCTACATTGAATTCTGACCCATTCTTCTAGTTGAACTGTTATTAGCTGATCCCTTCTATTGTTGAACCTGACATCTATGCTTTTTATTGAGAACATAAATGTCAGGTTTTTACGCCTTTCTTCTCTGAGAAATTCAGCTAGAGTGGGTGGACCATATTCTTTGGTAACAGGAGAAGGTGCTTTGTCCTTGGCTTCATGTGACTTCTTTGTAGTGACATCAGGGTCTTCAGTTTTATCTTGATTTTTATCCCCTGATGCACTTTTAGGGTTCTATAATCTTCTTGGCTGAGGTTTCCTGGAGGTCCTAGGCCTGACATTCTTCTTCTTCTTTTTCTTCTTCATTTCTTCCTCTTGTTCCTTTGTCATTTCCCTCTCCTCTTCTTCTTGAAGTTGCTGTGCAAAGATTGCATCAGCTTCTACTAGCTTTTTATCTTGAGGGTAGACCAGCTCCATTTTCCCATCAATTATAACTTCAACAGGTGTTGGAAAGTGGGCTGTCTTCATGGCGTCTCCAAGTAGCTTAGGCCCTGATTGAGTGTTGGATATCTTCTTGGGTTCCTCAATCAGGATGCCTTTGCCTTTGTCCTTGGGTTTTGGAGCAGGAACAAAAGTAGTCACATCCCCTGATGGTTGACTTGTTTTCTCAGCAACATCCCCTGACGACTGCTTGGTTGATTTCTCCCCCTTTTTGACAACATCATCAGTGGGAGTTGAGAGTCGGGATGTGACTTGAAGAACTTGTTTCATGGTGTCAGCCATGGATTTTTGTAGAGTTTCCATGCTGTTCATTTGAGTAGAAAGATCAGCAAGCTTGTGGTCAACATTGTCAACTTGTTTCTTCATCCGGAGTAGAGTCTGGCTGGTGACCAAAGAGTCGACAACTTGCTGTACATTTTGTAACTTTGTAGAAAAATGTGTATACAATTTTTGGTTTTCCAATATCTATTGACTGACCAATCATGATCTGTGACTTTAACACTTTGATCAAGATTGGATCAGTAGTCCTAGCTAACTCTTGCTTAAATAACTGTACAGTATCAGACATCTAGTTATGTCGAAAGTATAAATCAACTCCGATGAACTGGGAAAAATCATCTTGTGGAGCATCATCTTCATCACTTTCAGAGGAAGAAGTAATATTTACAGTATTTGTGTTTTCTCTCTGTTCTTTATTTACGAGGATCTCATCCTTATCTCTTTCATCCTCTCCTTTTTCTTTGCCATCTAAGGCATCACTCATATTCTCTCCTTTTTCTTTGCCTACTAAGGCAGTACTCTCTTGCTCTCCTTTTGCCAAAGTCCTCTCAATGGTTTGACTTTGCCTTTTTGCATTAAGTATTTTCTCAGTCTCACTCAAAATTGTCCTAGAGGGGCTCCTATGGGCTTGGAAATCATCAACTGTGACCAGTTCAAGTGAAGTATTTACAGATTCTGGTTTGACAGTTGTGATAGGAGAAGGAGAAAAAGTAAAGTGAGTATGTATAATTGGAGAAGTATATGTTTCTATAGAGGAAGTATATACAATTGGGGGTACATAAAGAGTTATAGCTGTATGTATGTACAGTGGAGTTTATGTCCCCTGCTTGATCACTAGTGTTTGTATCAAGTAAAAATGAATCAACCATGTGAGAGTAGTGACTATCAAACATTGTGTCAGAGAGTGTTGGCTCCTCCACAAATTGAGAATGTGGAGAATCTGATTGTATGGCACTTAATGTTTGTGTCATTATATCTGAAGAAATTTGAGGAACAGAGAAAGAAGGAAGTGGTGTAGATGAGAATGTTGGCTGAATCATTGAACGAGGAGGTGATTCATCAAAAGATGCTGTAGAAGAATGCTTATGACTCATATTGATCTTATTGAGAAGCTTTTGAGCTACAACATCTTGAGTGGTGTGTGCACTCACTGTGTCAGATATTTGCAAGTGGCTCTCAGAGACCCTGATGGTAGGTTCATCAGTGTCTATGATTAGTGTATGTGCCTCACTCAACTGTGTCCTTGGTTGAGGACTATTTTCAATAACTAATCCCTTTTGAGAGGAACTAGTTAGAAATATGTTTAATTCCTTATCAAAGGCTGTATCCTGTTGAGAGGATACGCCCTGGTCAGGTTGTTGGGTAACACTCGTGGCTCCTGTCTTTTTCTTCAATCTCCTCCTATAGCCAATCACTCTCTCTCCTTGCTTTCCCTCAGTTGTTGTGGTAACTTCACTGGGTTTTCTTTTAATCCCAACAGTCTTTTGGGAGACTATGGGTTGGGCTATCGAGAGTGGTTGTGAAGAAATTGGTTGTTCTACTTGGGTAGGCAGAGAGGTGGTTGATTTCTCTGCCATAGTAGATGAAGGTGAAGAATTTACAGTTTGAGAAATAGAAGGTGTAGAATTTACTACCTGTACCATATGCAATGGAAGAGCAAATGATTCAGCCGTATATGATTTCTTTAGTATTTCTGCAAACAGTTTCTTTGTTTGCTTGTATGTCTGTACCGGTATATCATTCTCAAAAGAAAAATTAGTAATCTGATCTTTAATAATCATGTACAAAAATCTAGCATAATATATTTCAGATTTCCTATTATTAAAATTACCTAATTTATTTACTAGATCATCAAAAATTATTTTACCTATATTTATATTTACATTTTTAATTATTGCGTATGCTATTTTTAAAGTTAAAGAGGTAATGACCTCAAAGTTAGAACACTTACCTGAGAACACTTTGGTGATAGTGTCAAAGAGATAAGAAATCTCCCTCTTCACGTTCACCCTCTTGAGATCCTTGTACTTTAACACTGCGTTGGGAGCAGCGTTATAGCCTAGTTCCCTCAAGAAATCCAGCAGATCTGCATCACTGGGTACATCCACCAGATCTTGAGTAGGTAGCCCCAAAACAGAGTTAAGTCTGGAAGGAGTTATTTTCCCTTTCTCAGACGAAACTTTGTATAAGATACCCTTGACCACATCAGGCTTGGTGGTGGAGTACATGAACTTCGCACTGGTCCAAAGTTGTGACAGTGCCTCCCCCGACATTTCTTCATCGGTAAAGATGGCTTTACTATACTCAGAGTTGAGCAGATAGTTCATTATCAGTTTAAAGCAATCACTTACCTCATCAATGCCAGAGAAGCCCACGAAGTTTGTGGATGGGACTGTCAAGTTCCTCTGAATTTGTTGACGTGCCATGGATGCTTTGAAGATTTGAAATTCTAGGGTTTCTGTAAAGACGAGAGAAAAAGAACTCTAGCAAATATCAGGTTTAGATTAAACGTTTTGGGGAGTTTCAAGAAGTAGGAGAGATAAAGTATTAATACCCGCGTATAGACGTTTGAAAACTTCTCCTGAAAACACGCTATCAAGGAGTCAGTTCAGTTTCTATGATGACACGTCATCAGTGAGAGAAGTACTTAATGATGAGTTGTCATCACTTAACTGACCTAGAATCCCGATGCAGTAAAAAAAATTTAAAATTTACCCTTATAATTTACTGTATGTAACACCCTGATGCACAAGACGGACATCCTGACCTTGACACACAGGTCAGATATCTTGACCCTGTCGAGCAAGTCGGACACCCTGACCCTGACGAGCGATCCAGACATCCTGACCCTGACGAGCGAGCCGGGTACCCTGACCCTGATGCGTCCTTAAGGAAGCCCTGACCCTGATGCATTAGTCCAAAACAAGATGCAGAATATACAAGTATATACATATTTACAATTTGAACATATATAACCACATATCAATTGATTTCATCAAGAACTTATGAAATGAGTTAGAAATATCAAATCTTATGAGTTTGACTCTGACCCTGACGCATAATTCACCATTCCCAGCTCTCCCACAAGATTTGAAAATGTGGCTTCATCAAGAGCTTTGGTGAATATGTCTGCCAGCTGCTGATTTGAAGGTACAAACTGTAATTCAATGTTCCCATTCATAACATGTTCCCTGATAAAATGATATCTGATTTCTATATGCTTAGTTCTGGAATATTGTACTGGATTTTCAGCAATGACAATGGCACTAGTGTTATCACACCTTATTGGAATCTTGGAACAGTTTAGACCATAATCCATTAGCTGATTTTTCATCCATAGAATTTGTGCACAACAACTTCCAGCTGCAATGTATTCAGCTTCAGTAGTAGATGTAGAAATAGAATGCTGCTTTTTACTGAACCAAGATACAAGCCTTCCTCCTAGAAACTAACAGCTTCCTGTTGTACTCTTTCTGTCAATCCTGCATCCTCCAAAGTCAGCATCAGAATATCCTAGCAATTCAAATCCAGACTCCTTTGGATACCAAAGTCCCAACTCTGTAGTGCCCTTGATATATCTCAAGATCCTTTTCACTGCAATGAGATGAGATTTCTTTGGGTCAGCTTAATATCTTGCACAAAGACATGTTGCAAACATTATGTCTGGCCTGCTTGCTGTCAGATATAGCAATGATCCAATCATTCCCCTGTAAGTCTTCAAATCAACTTTCTTTCCATTCTTATCAGGGTCAATCTTGGTTGCAGTGGCCATAGGTGTCTTTGCTACTTTTGAGTCCTCCATATCAAATTTCTTGAGAAGTTCTTTGGCATATTTTGTCTGATGAATGTAGATTCCATCAGAGTCTTGTTTAACTTGCAATCCCAAGAAGTAAGATAATTCACCCATCAAGCTCATTTCATATTTGCTTTGCATGAGTTTGGAGAACTTTTCACACAGTCTTGTGTCGGTGGATCCAAAAATAATATCATCAACATAGATTTGAACCAAAATCAGATGACCTTGGTGTTGTCTGAAGAACAAGGTTTTGTCAATGATACCTCTTGAAAATTTGTTTTCCACCAGAAACTTTAACAGTGTATCATACCAAGTTCTAGGTGCTTGCTTCAGTCCATAAAGTGCCTTTTCCAGTTTGTAGACATGATTTGGAAATTTTGCGTATTCAAATCCTAGAGGTTGTTGGACATACACCTCCTGTTCCAATTTCCCATTTAGAAAAGCACTTTTCACATCCATTTGATATACTTTAAAATTTGAATGTGCTGCATAGGCTAAGAAAATTCTTATAGCCTCAAGTCTGGCTACTAGTGCAAAGGTCTCATCAAAATCAATCCCTTCTTCTTGAAGATATCCTTTTGCAACCAGTCTTTCTTTGTTTCTTACAACAATGCCAGCTTCATCCATCTTATTTCTGAATACCCACTTAGTACCTATTATGATCCTATCTTTGGGCTTAGGTACAAGCTTCCATACTTGGTTCCTTTCAAATTGACTTAGCTCTTCCTGCATTGCCAAGATCCAGTCTGCATCTTGAACAGCTTCTTCAAACTTCTTTGGCTCAATTTGAGAAAGAAAGCACGCATATAGGCATTCATTAGATGTTGTTTTCCTGGTCTGCACTCTTTTGCTTGGGTCACCAATAATCAGATCTGTTGTGTGACTTCTGGCCCATTTGGGATTGGAGATGTGTCTTGATGAGCTTGCTTGACTATCATCTTCTCCCCCTAAACCTGTGCTACCAACTTCTGAAAACTCTCCCCCTGAATTAGTGGAAAATTCAAGGTTCAAGCTATCCCCTGATGGTGCATGTCCTGATGAATGATCCCCTGATCTGTTGTTCAGGAAATTAACTCTATCTGTTGACTTATGCTTAGCAAATTGTGCTTAAGCCCATCAACCAGTGCTACATTTTCAAATGAGACATTCCCACTTGCTGCTTTGCCATAACCAAGAGTTAGTCCTTTGCTGTTATCACCAAATGAAATTACTAGACCAGCCTTCTCTTGGAATTCTATGAGCAGGGCTTTGTTTCCTGTCATGTGCCTTGAGCAGCCACTATCTAGAAACCAGATTTGACTGCTTTTGACCTTTCCCTGCACACAAGAAAGCATTTAAATAGTTTTTGGTACCCAATTTGTTTTAGGTACTCTAGGTTTAGTCACAGTAATAGGTAATACAGCCTTTTCTTTGTCAGTGACTTTTGGTTTTGGAAAATTTAAAACTTTCTCCTTTTTAGGAGCTTCAATATATGCTTTTGATTTCTCAACAGTTATCTTGCCTTTTTTCTTGGAGGAGCAGGCTTTAACAGTTGGTAAATCATCAGCATACAAAATTGTGCCAGTCAAAATTTGTGGTTTTACTTTGCATTGAAAAGATAAATGATTACAGTTACCACAATTCCAGCACACTTTTCTAGGGGATTCATGAATAGAAGAATAATTGCTAGTTTTATTAACACCTAGCTTACCATTTCTATTCTTCCTGCTTTCCCCTGACAGGCCTTTTTCCCTTGACGGGCTACATCGGCCTGATGCACTCTTTTCCCCTGACGACTGTGTATCCACTGATGCACAGTCTAGTTCTTTCATAACTGGAGGGTTGAGTGTTTTGGCAAGAATAATTTTCTTGCCTCTCCCACCACTAGTGGAAGCTTCACTGACTGGGAAGACATTCCCAGATTCTAGCTTTGCTGTTGCCTTAACAAACTTGATAGTTTGAGATGGCCTTTTTCCAAAGCTAGCTGCCATCTCAACCTCAATGGGAGGTTGCTGCACTTGAGTCTCTTCATAGCCCAAACCAGATTTTGGATCAGATTTCTGACTTTTCAAACGATCCTCCAGTTTCCTGCTTGACTTATTCCATCTCTTAATGATTTCTCTTTCTTGACTAAGAAGATTTGAGGTCCATTCCTCTCTTTTGGTAGCACAGTCGAGAAGTTTTTTAGTCCTTGAGAGTTCTTTTTCAAGACTCTCAAGTCTGGAGTTTTCTGATTCTAAAAGAGTGTTCCTAGCAGATAACTGTTCATTAATTTTTTGCACTCTCTCAGTTTCAGCTACAGCACTCCTCAGGGTGTTATAGAGATCCTTTATCTCACAAGCCATTTCCTTAACAGTTTTAACACAATCAATTTTAGACATGTTAGAGGAAATTTCGAGGCTTACCTGTGAGCTGCTACTGTCAGTGGATGAGGCCATCAGGGCTAGGTTGACATACTCTTCATTTTCTTCCTCATCAGAGTCATCCCAGTCCTTTCCCTCTGCTATATATATGTTTTTCCCTTCTTGTTTGCATTAAGAAGGTCAAAGTATTTCTTCTTGTAATCCACAACAGCTTCTTTGTCTCTGGATTCACCATCTTTTGTGGCCTTGCGGCACTCATTTGCAAAGTGACCCATCTCATTACATTTGTAGCACTTTATTCTTGATTTGTCAATAAAGTTTTTAGTGCTAGTGGGTTTCCTTGCTGAAAATCTTTTAGATCTCGAAGGCTTTTGGAATTTCAGCTTGGAAAACCTTTTTGCAAGAAATGCCATGGTTTCATCCAGCTCCTCTAACTCTTCTGGAGTATATTCTTCCTCCTTGAAGTCAGCTTCTTTGTCCCCTTCTATGTCAGCATCTTCTAGTTGCTGCTTCATCAAGACACTTGGCCTTGCTTCTTGTTTGTCCTTCGTAGCAGCCATCAGGGCTACAAATTTAAGCTTTCTGGCATCCCCTGACATTTCAAATCTTTGTTGAACCTCAAGTTCATATGTCTTTAGGGTGCCATAAAGCCTATCCAAGTCTAGAAGATTCATGTCCTTGGATTCCCTAATGGCTGTTGTCTTAGGATCCCATGATATGGGAAGGGCTCTCATGAACTTTCTGTTCACATCCTTGTTAGCATATGCCTTCCCATATAATCTCAGGTCATTTACCAACCTGTTGAATCTGTCAAACATTTCAGTAAGTGTTTCACCATTTTTCATTGTGAACCACTCATACTGTTGTGTCAACAGCTGCAGTTTATTTTCCCTCACTTCCTCAGTACCATCACAAAGGATTTGTATGGTATCCCATATAGATTTAGACGTGGTAAGATTCATGATACTATTTAGCATATCATCGTCTAAACCATTATACAGGATCCAAGTAACTTTAAGATCCTTTTTCACCTTTTATCTTTCCTCTATCGTCATTTCATCAGTTGTCTTTGGGACAAGCTTTTCAGGAATACTGACTCTATTAACGACTTCTATAGGAATGAGCTTCTTAGGAACGTGAGGTCCTTCTTCTAGAATCTGCAAGTATGCATCATCAATAGCTCTAAGATGAACTATCATTCTTTGTCTCTAGAATAAGTATTTGCCCCTTTCCAATATGGGGACTTTACTGTTTCCAACTTTATTGGCCATAGATAATGATTGTGTTTAGCAAGTGAAATCTGCTAAGAGGCTCTGATACCAATTGTTAGTGCAAAATACGCACAAGTATTTGTAGAAGGTGGGGGGGGGGTGGGGGGGATGAATACAAACACCTGAAACTTTTCGCTCTTTTAAACTTAGAAGTGCTTACTGAAAAACAGTTGTAACAAACAGAAAAACTATAAGAAATGAACACACAGATTTAAGTTAAAATAGTTATATTAAAACTTGAGGTTTTTCTGGAAATCTGTATAATCAAAATGTGATTTACAACTACAAATTCTGTGAATAAAGTTCACAGCTTCTCACACTCACTAGCTTCTAACTTTCTTTGAAATATCTCTCTCAAGATCTATTACAAAGCTTCTCTCTAGTGTTTGTGTGCTTCAGCGTTTGTTTGATCTGTTGGATAGATTCAATCACTGTCCTTTTTTGTAATGAGAGCTCTGTTGCTTATATGATAAATCAGTGGGATGAAATCACGTGTGTTAGGTCCCAAAAGATAAAAATACTAGAAAGGGGGGGGCGGGGGGTTGAATAGTGTTTTTCAAAAATTAAGTCTTACTTAGAAAACTTTACTGAATTAAAAATCTTCTTGCTTATAAAAAGTTTCTTATGATTTTCAAAAAATTTAGCAGCGGAATTTGTTTTAAGCAAGGAACCCCTTAGGTTTTGTATCAAAAGTTAATGGCTTGAAGTAGCAAAGATAGTAAGTCTTTGCTAAACAAGTTCAGCAGGACTAAAGCAAAGCACAACAAAGCAAGGAAGCAATATAAAAGATAAGCAGGAGAAGAGATAGAATTTTTATAGTGGTTCGGAATAATCCTACTCCACTCTTCTTCTCTTTTACTTGAGAAGGCTATCACTATAATTTGTTCACACAGAACAATCAGCAAGAGGACACTTAGTCCAATTTATAATGAGTCACTTAGACCACTTTAGCAGGACACTTAGTCCAATTTTGTCACACAGATACTAAGAAGATTTCAGAAAATCTTGCTTACTATCTTTAAGTAGATGGCTCCTTGGTTGAGCAGATAGATAGCACTTGTTCAAGCTTTATGATGTCTTGCTGTAGTCTTTAAGATGTCAGAGAGTTTTGTTCAGGAAGTAGTTGGTTCATTGGTTAGTCATAAATGAAATTTATGACTTCTATTTATACTCCTTCAAAGAATCTATCCGTTGGAAATTTGAAATAGATCCGTTGGAGTGTACTGTCCTTGATGTGACTTGTACCTTTTCAGCAGTCCTTGCTTAGTTCAAAAAGTTAGTTGTTTTTCTGTCTTCTAGTGCCCTTTAGAAGAGTTTCCTAGAAGTTGACTAAGCAGGGAATAAGATAGCTTTTCTGACAATCTTCACTTTGATAAGCAAAGGATCTTGCTTACTAAAGTCCTTGCTTATTTCCATTCTAAGCAGGAATGTACTTGGAAAATTCGTCTTCAGAATCCTTCGTAGCAGGCTTATCAGTAGACTTCAATGGTGATCAAAGGTCCTTGCTTAACTACAAATTATATCCACCTAACATGTTGGATATTTTTCTAAGTCTTTTTACATTGTCTAAGCAAGGACTATATTACATCATCAATTCTTATATATTAAACACATAATGAAAGTTTAAGCAAAGATAATATAAGCAAGGGTGCAACAACAATCTCCCCCTAATTGATGATGTCAAAACGAGTTATTTTGATCACCACAGCAAGAACCAAAAAGAATTTCATTTTATTTCAAAGTGCTCAAGAATTACAAGTTAAAATGAAATTACAAAACAAAAGAAATTATACATCAGCAGGTTCATCCGAACTCTGCTGGTCTTCATCCTCACCAAACTTCAGCAAGTCTTGCCTTCGCTTCTCCTCTGCTGCCTCTTTTTCCCTTTTCCTTGCCTCCTTTTCTTCTTTCCTCCTCTGCATCCTTTCCTTCTTTTTATCATACTCCAGCTGCATTTCCTGCACCCTGAGTCGCTTCATTTCCACCTTGTACTGCTTAATCCTTGATTCAGATTCCTTTATGCTTGTTATTAGCTTGAGACTTTCAACAGGCCCTGACTTCTTTGAAATGATATAAGCTTTTTCAAGAGCCTTCTGAAGTCTCATGTACGGAGATGGATTTAAAATTTGCACAACAGACTCAGGGATATGCTTGGGAAGTCTTTTTCTTGGTACAGCAACTGGAGTAGCAGCAGGGATCTTATCAGCAGGAGTAGGATCAGCAGGGATAATTTGTTCTGCTTGTTCAGCATGTTCTTGCTGTGCTTCATGACCTCTCTCCCCCTTTTTGATATCATCAGCCATTATGGGGAGAAAGTCAATCAGCTTATTCAGTGTTTGCTGTAGCTTTTCAAGCTTTTGCTCCATCTTCGATAATCTGGTGGCTAAGGCAGGATCAGCAGAGATTCCGGCAGCAGGAGTGCTCTTAGCAGGAAGCCTTGCCAAAACTTGTGCTAGTTGAGCCTCAAGTTTAGCAAGCTTTTGTGAAGTAGGAGAGTCCTTGCTGACAGCTGGTTGCGGGTCGGATCCAGCAAGCATCGCCAAAATTCTTCAGATGCCAAGTGTTGGCTTGCTGACTCCACCCACCGTAACCCCTGCTGTGCTGGAAGAGCTAGGGTATGTTAGAACCCATGTCAGCAAGAAAAGAAAGGATTTCCCAAGGAAATGAGACTTCCTCATGGACATACTTCACAAGACCTTGCTGTGTAAGTTCATCTCTCAAGACGAGGCATCAGCAAGGGTTATATCCTTCGTATCCTTGCTGAAGAATGGGGAGCCAATCAACTGGGCTCAAATCTTCTTCGAAGTCCTTGCTGAATCCTTCTCCAGCAAGAGGAAGACGAAGATTCACCATGGACGAACTATGTCCCTGCTACTCCAGGACATACTTGGAGCACACTTCCCAGCAGGGACCCAGGCCAAGAAGCTTATGTACAACAAGGTGATCAATCCATCCCTGCTGAAAAATTATGGGCACAACCCTGCTGCCCTAGCCAAAGCGGCTGCAGCAAGAAAAGCTAGGGGACCAGCAGAGGGTCAAACATCAACCCCAAATGCCGAACGCGTCCCTGCTGGTCAACCCAGCAAGAAGAGGAGAGCGGTGAGTCAAATTCAAAGGCCCAAAAAGAAATCTAAGGCAGTGCCTGCTGAAGTTGACCTCTCGACCTTAACGGAGGAGGAGAGGGAAATCTATGACTTTTACATAGAACTATATGATGAAGATTTGGCTGCTGAAGCCATTGCTGCTGGAGGATCCGATGTGGAACCTCCCTCTGAAGAAGACGTCCCCACAGCAGTCCCTCTCACTCTGGAGTCAGCAGGGGATGAAATATTTGAAGAAATTGATAACTACATCCCTGTTGACTCATCTCCCATCCCTGTTGATGAACAACAACGATCATCCTCCGAGATCTTCAGAGAGATTGACGAAATGATGGAGGTGGCGATTCCTACTGCACCTATCCCTGCTGACTCTACAACAAAGGAGCCTGCCACTCCTACTGAAGTTCTGGAGATTACAGAAACCGAGTTTGTTGACACTCCAGACTCTGTAAATGGACCTGCTGAAGTGGAGATTGCTATCCATGCTGCCAATAAAGCCAATCCACCACATCCATACTACACTGGAGAAATAGATAGATCAGCAGTGTCCCCAGAGAAGCCATCAGCAGAGACGGTTGCCAAACCCTCTTCTGCTCGAAGACTTGTCCTCCCTGGCTTTACCATCCGGTCTCCTGCTGACCCGACCCTTCCTTCAAGAAGAAAACATGTTGTTGTCAAGGGCAAAGGGAAGGGAAAGCAAATTCAAGCATCCAGCAGCAGTGACAGTGACTCTGATGATGTTCCTGCTGAACGAACAAAGGAAAAACAATCAGAGGAACTCATCAGGTCCCTGCTGATCGAAGATGCTCTTGTTGCCGACTTGGATCCCGATGAGTACCTTGCTGAGAACATTCAAGAAGGACCCAGCAATCTATCTCCAGCAAGGATACTAATTGAGGGGGAGCCCACTCCTGCTGAGTCATCTGCTGAGATGCTAGCCATTGAGGGGGAGGACAAGGACACTCCTGCTTAGGAGGCACATTCTGAAGAACCTTTTCTCTAATCAGTTGGCCATGTCTGCTGATAGTGGTCAGAAAAAGTAGTCGAAGATAGGTTATGGCAGTTTTCAGTAGGGATTAGAGTGAATTTAGAGAGAGAGATCAGAGTTATGGTTTCGGTAAATTTGAGAAGGGTTAAAAAGGAGTTTATATAGGAGGTAAAGGAAGTTGAAGGGTTTAGAGAGTGGTAACTACTTTGAGAAGGTGAAGAGTTAGTGGGAGAAAAATATGGGTAGTAGTGAGAATTAATTACCGAAAGGACAGCAGCCGTAAAAAGATCATGGAGCAGAGTGACATTTAATGAGGTGAGAGAAGAATTGCGGCTTGATATGATGACCTACTTTTTCGGCGGTAAATGTGGATAGGATCAGACTTGCTGTAGCATATCTTTGCTAATGTGAAAGGGTAGGGCTGGAATCAGCAAGAATAGTATCCTTGCTGTTTTTGAATGTTACAGCAGGAATGTCCTTTGCTCAAGGAGACAACAAGGACTAACAGTTCTGAAACAACAGTTCTCTGGACATCTCCCCTTTTTCAAAATTATTCAGCAGGGATGATGGAAATTCCATCAAGGATTATTGACGTTCCAGTAGAGATTCACATAGTTTTTGAGCTTATTTTCTGGACGTCTCCCTTTTTTCAAAATTTTCACAGCAGCGTTGTAGGTTTTCCATCAGCCTTTGATCAGCAGGGATACTTTCAGCAGCAATTTTTCTGTTCCAGCAAGGATGTACATAGTTTTTGAAATATTCCATTTTCTATGGACGTCTCCCCCTTTTTCAAAATTTCCAGTAGGAATGATGTGGAATTTTCAGTAGCATTTGGACTTGATCAGCAGGTCTTCGTTCAGCAACATTTGACACGTCATCAGCAAGGATAGGAAGATCTGCTGAGACATCAGCAATGCTTTTCCTCCTGAAATTATCTTGCTAAGAACTAAGGTCCTTGCTTAAGCAAACAAGATGTTAGTAGCAAAATGCCTATTCACAATTTAACATGCCTAATTCACTTATCAACTTGTTAAAACGATTTTCATCCAAGGGTTTTGTAAAAACATCTGCTAATTGATTTTCAGTAGGAATATAGTTTATCTCTATGGTACCTTGCTGAACATGATCTCTAATGAAATGATGCCTTATATCTATATGTTTAGTTCTAGAATGTAAAACAGGATTATAAGCAATGGCAACAGCACTAGTATTATCACAGAATATAGGAATAGACTTGAAATCAAACCCGTA
Source organism: Centella asiatica (assembly GCA_014636745.2). Classification (NCBI taxonomy): domain Eukaryota; kingdom Viridiplantae; phylum Streptophyta; class Magnoliopsida; order Apiales; family Apiaceae; genus Centella; species Centella asiatica. Next base: position 6,819,369 of record CM025782.1, read on the forward strand.
GTCAGCAAGTTGGTTTTTCATCCACAGAATTTGAGCAACACAGCTTCCTGCTGATATGTACTCAGCTTCAGCAGTGGATGTTGACACTGAGTTTTGTTTCTTGCTGAACTACGAAACAAGTCTCCCTCCAAGAAATTGGCATGTTCCACTTGTGCTTTTCCTATCTATTTTACACCCAGCAAAGTCCGCATCGGAATATCCAGCAAGGTTGAAATTTGAATCTTTTGGATACCATATTCCTAAGTTGGGAGTTCCCTTGAGATATCTGAAAATTCTCTTAACAGAAGCTAAATGTGATTCCTTGGGGTTAGCTTGAAAATGTGCACAAATACATGTAGCAAACATAATATCTGGTTTACTAGCAGTTAAGTATAGCAAGGATCCGATCATACCTCGATAGCTTGTTATGTCTACGGATTTACCTTTCTCATCTTTATCTAACTTTGTTGCTGATGACATAGGAGTTTTCATAGGACTTGCTGATTCTAACCCAAACTTCTTAAGCAGGTCTTTGGTGTACTTTGATTGATTGATAAAAATTCCATCACCTCTTTGCTTAATTTGAAGTCCAAGGAAGAAATTCAGCTCTCCCATCATGCTCATCTCAAATTTACTCTGCATAAGCTTAGCAAATCTTGCACAAAGTTTTTCATCAGTAGAACCAAAAATTATATCGTCTACATAGATTTGTACTAACAAAGTTTTATCTTTATGCTTCCTAATGAAGAGTGTGGTGTCTACTTTACCTCTACTGAAACCTTCGCCAATTAAAAAGGAAGATAGAGTATCATACCATGCACGTGGGGCTTGCTTAAGACCATACAAAGCTTTATCAAGCTTATAAACATGGTGGGGATTGGCATGATCAGCAAAGCCCGGAGGTTGCTCCACATAGACTTCCTCCTGAAGTTCTCCATTCAGAAAAGCACTCTTGACATCCATCTGAAACACCTTGAAGTCTTGATAAGCAGCATAAGCAAGAAAGATCCTTATGGCTTCAAGCCTTGCTATTGGAGCAAAGGTTTCGTCATAGTCGATTCCTTCCTCCTGAGAGTAGCCCTTAGCCATAAGTCTTGCCTTGTTCCTTGTGATGATCCTATCTTCATTCATTTTGTTTTGGAATACCCACTTGGTGCCAATTACAACATGATTTCTTGGCCTGGGAACAAGATTCCAAACTTTGTTCCTGCTGAATTGGTTAAGCTCTTCTTGCATAGCAAGGACCCAATCAGCATCAACAAGAGCATCCTCAATTTTCTTAGGTTCCATTTGAGAAAGGAAGCTTAGAAAACTATTTTCATTTTGAGCAGATCTTCTGGTCTTTACTAGTCTTGTAGGATTTCCAATTATCAAGTCTTCTGAGTGAGACTTGGTCCATTTCATCCTTCTTGGTAGATCTGTTCGAACATCTTGCTGTCTTAGTTCCTCCAAGTTGGGTTGATCTTTTACTTCAGCAGGGATGCTATCCAATGGAGCAGTGCTTTCTGATGGTACTTCAGCAGGGTCTTTCTTGGTCTCTATGACTTGAAGATTCTCCTTTGGTTCCTGCTCAGTTATAAGAGGGAGTGAACCACTTGGTTCCTCATGGTTAGTTTCATCAAATATAACATGAACAGACTCTTCTACTGTTAGAATTCTTTTATTAAAGACACGAAAAGCTTTGCTGTGGGTAGAATACCCTAAGAAGATACCTTCATCAGATTTTGCTTGAAATTTAGTCAAGTACTCCTTACCATTGTTGTGAACATAGCAGGGACATCCAAAGATTCTGAAATAGCTTATGTTTGGTTTTCTCCCCTTCCATAGCTCGTATGGAGTTTTGCCAAGTGTTGGATGAATGAGTGATCGATTTTGAGTATAGCAAGCAGTGTTCACTGCTTCTGCCCAGAAGTACTCAGGAAGTCTAGCATCAGCAAGCAATGTTCTTCCAGCTTCTTCTAAGGTTCTGTTTTTTCTTTCAACCATTCCATTTTGCTGTGGAGTCCTTGGTGCAGAGAAGTTATGAGAAATTCCTTGCTCATCACAGAACTTAGTAAAGCCTCCAAAGTCGAATTCTCTTCCATGATCACTTCTTACTGACTTGATTCTGAGTTCTTTCTCATTTTGCACTTGTCTGCTGAATTTCTCAAACTCTGCTAATGCATCATTCTTGTGAGCAAGAAATAATGCCCATGTAAATCTAGTGGAATCATCCACAATAGTGAATGCATATTTCATTCCACCAAGACTACTTGCTATAGGGCCAAACAAATCTAGATGTAATAGCTGGAGGGGCATAGAGTTTGATTTTTCAGGTTTGCTTAAGAAAGATTGTTTTGTTTGCTTACCAAATTGACAAGCTCTACAAGGTTTTTCTTTTTCAAAGGAAAATTTAGGCAAACCTTTTACAAGATCTTTAGCAGCGAGTTTTGAAATCGTTTTAAAGTTTAAGTGTGAAAGTCTCTTATGCCATAACCAACTAGCATCTGCTGAAGCTTTAGCAAGAAAGCAGGTTTTTTCAGTAGGACTTAGTTTAGCCAAATCTACTACATAAACATTCCCATTTCTTGAACCAGAAAGCTTCAGAGAATTTGTTTGAAGATCTCTTACTTGACATTGATTGTCTAGGAAGGTGACCTTATGCCCTTTGTCACACAACTGGCTTATGCTAAGCAAGTTGTGCTTGAGACCCTCCACGTAGGTAACCTTGTTGAAGCAGATTAATCCATTCCCTGCTGAACCATATCCTTTAGTCCTTCCAGCACTATTATCTCCAAAGATCACTTGTGGTCCATCATTTTCTTTGAAATTAGTGAGCAAGGCTTTATCTCCTGTCATATGTCTTGAACATCCACTGTCCAAGTACCAAATTTGTTCCTTGCTCACAACCTGCAAAACATAAGCAATTACTTTGGTACCCAGCAAAACTTGGGTCCAGTAAGGTTAGTACCCTTGGGGACCCATACTTGTCTCATTTTTGATTTTTGAGACCAACCAGAATAGTAAGGGTCAGCAAGGCAAAGAGAAGCTATGTGGCCAATCCTATGGCAACAATAGCATCTCAAATGCATCATGTTGTGATGTGTGTGCTGCTTACCTCTTCTCTTGGATTGAGGTTGTTTCCAGTGTTTGCTCATAACCCAACCTTTGCTAAATTTCAAATTCCTTGCATTATTGTAATTATAAGCAGGAGAAACATGATTCTTGCTAAACATTCCACCCTTGGTCTGTTTTGCACCATGTCCCTACTTATAGTTACGGTCAGCAGGGAATTTGTTCTTTAGCAAGGTAACATTTCTGTTACCTTTGGTTGTAGTAGGAAGCACACACTCTGCTGAATGCACAGAGATCGTTCTGCTGATAGACTCAACATCACTTTCTCCACTCTCTTCAGCAACGACTTCGCAAGTCCTGGAGCCAATTCCACTTCTATCTAGCATGCTTCTTTAGCTTTTCAGCAAAGCACATGCATTAGAAGTTGATTTGTTCCAAGTGGAGATTGTAATAGTTAATTCCTCAATTTGGGAGGATAACTTAGACTCTCTCTCTTGAGAGTCTTTGAGGTGCTGTCTAAGCAAGGTCCTCTCATCATCAGCAGCAAGTAACTCCAAATTCTCTGCTTGCACCTTTTCAAGTGTAAGCAAGATTTCAGAGTTCTTGCTCCTGAGTTGATCAGACTCTGCTGAAGCAACTCTCAGCAATCTTCTATATTTATGCCACTGAGATGCAACATCCTTAAGCAAGGAGCGCAACTCAGCTTCAGTGATGTCGGGAGAATCAAAGTCAAATACCTCAGTAAGGTCAACCTCCTTGCTGGGATCGGATTCCCTTGCCATTAAGCAAAGGTTGACAATTTCTGGTCCGGAGTCTGAGTCGCTTTCACTTTCACTCCAAGACTTTTCAGTAATAAGTCCCTTGTCCTTGATGTTTGAATTATTCTTCTGCTGGTACTTCTTCTTGTAATATTCTTTTCCCTTGCTCTTGTCATTAGCAGGGAATTTCTTTTCCTCTCTTGCTGAACTTCGGCAGTCAGCAACATAGTGACCAGGCTTTTTACAATTATAGCAGAGATCTTTAGATGAATCTCTCTTATTGCTGCTTATGTTTCTTCTGAAATTTCCTCTATCCTTCTTCATGAACCTTCTGAATTTTCTGGCTAGCATAGCCATATCTTCATCACTATCAGCAGATTCAGAGTCAGAATCTACTTGTTGCTTAGACTCAGCAGCCTTCAAAGCAACTCTATCTTTCCTCCTCGGCTCAGATGTAGCTTCTCTCTGAGCCAACTCCATTTAATAAGTCAACAGGTTTCCATAGAGTTGTTGGAGATCAGTAGTGTGTAAATTCCTCAACTCTTTGACAGCAGTGGTCTTAGGATC
>CM025782.1:6824126-6837893 GCA_014636745.2 Centella asiatica
AGTCTTTGCTGAACAAGTTCAGCAGGACTAAAGCAAAGCACAGCAAAGCAAGGAAGCAATATAAAAGATAAGCAGGAGAAGAGATAGAATTTTTATAGTGGTTCGGAATAATCCGACTCCACTCTTCTTCTCTTTTACTTGAGAAGGCTATCACTATAATTTGTTCACACAGAACAATCAGCAAGAGGACACTTAGTCCAATTTACAATGAGTCACTTAGACCACTTTAGCAGGACACTTAGTCCAATTTTGTCACACAGACACTAATAAGATTTCAGAAAATCTTGCTTGCTATCTTCAAGTAGATGGCTCCTTGGTTGAGCAGATAGATAGCACTTGTTCAAGCTTTATGATGTCTTGCTGTAGTCTTTAAGATGTCAGAGAGTTTTGTTCAGGAGGTAGTTGGTTCATTGGTTAGTCATAAATGAAATTTATGACTTCTATTTATACTCCTCCAAAGAATCTATCCGTTGGAAATTTGAAATAGATCCGTTGGAGTGTACTGTCCTTGATGTGACTTGTACCTTTTCAGCAGTCCTTGCTTAGTTCAAAAAGTTAGCTGTTTTTCTGTCTTCTAGTGCCCTTTAGAAGAGTTTCCTAGAAGTTGACTAAGCAAGGAATAAGATAGCTTTTCTGACAATCTTCACTTTGATAAGCAAATGATCTTGCTTACTAAAGTCCTTGCTTATTTCCATTCTAAGCAGGAATGTACTTGGAAAATTCTTCGTCTTCAGAATCCTTCATAGCAGGTTTATCAGTAGACTTCAATGGTGATCAAAGGTCCTTGCTTAACTACAAATTATATCCACCTAACATGTTGGATATTTTTCTAAGTCCTTTTACATTGTCTAAGCAAGGACTATATTACATCATCAATTCTTATATATTAAACACATAATGAAAGTTTAAGCAAAGATAATATAAGTAGGGGTGCAACAACAACGTGCTTGAAACGTGCTGCTCTTCTCAACTTAGCCGCAAGTATGTCACATCGAAACTTTATGTGTCAGACTGCTGCATGCTTTGTTGCTACTTTTCTTCCCCTGATCTGTGTGCATTTAATGCGTGAGAGTTCTCATTGGATCATGAACAAACTTCAAGAAATATCTTTCCAGTTGATATTTCTTTCTTCTGTAACACGTTACGTTGATTTCCGTGTAAGAACTGATGACGGGTGCATACTGTCACAACGATCCACTGACTACCAGCCCTGACGAACTTTGATCAGTGCTTTTGGATCCCCTGATGCTTATTGACTGGATCAAGGCTTCAACCTTCACTTGAGTTTTACTCAGTGCTTGTTGATCCTGATGGTTATGACTGACGGCATACACTGATGGCTTCCACTGATGTCATGTTGGTCATTTCCCCTGACGGGTTACCCTGATTGGTTTGCTTGACAATGACATGTCCTGAAGTGTTTCCCTGATGGGTTGGTCTGCCTTCTTCATACCCTGATGAGTTCCCCCTGATGGGTTCCCCCTGATAGGTTCCCCTGATGGGTTCCCCCTGATGGGTTCCCCTGATGGAACTTAATCAACGTAACTTTGATTAGAATTTCTGATGTGTGGAATACTTTGACTGTTTACAAGTAGCATCAGACATTCTTCTTCACTTTGTCAAGTCCTTTGAATGTTTCTGTTTTCTGACTTGCCTTGTGAAGTTATTAACCATCCACTGATGAGTAAGTGTATCATCAGTGGGTGCAAAACTTGTGCTGATCTTAAGGTTTATAAAATACCTCAAGTATTTACAGTTGCACAATTTATTACATAATCATCATCATCATTTATCTCTAACAGTGTTCAAGCAATTTCAGGCCACGATTGAGAAAGAGACTAGGAGGAAACTCAAGTGTATCTGGACAGATAACGATGGTGAGTATAGAGGTCCATTTGATGATTACTTCAAACAACAGGGTATTCGACATCAAATGACTCCTCCAAAGACACCAAAGTTGAATGGCGTAACAAAAAGATTGAACAAGACTCTAATAGAGAGAATCAGTTGTTTGTTGTTACATGCTGGATTATCGAGATCATTTTGGGGTGAATCTTTAAATACTGCGATTCATGTATTAAATCTTTCACCATGTGTTCCTTTGCAGTATAATATTCCAAAAAATGATATGGAGTGACAAAGATGTTTCATATGATCATTTGCAAGTCTTTAGATGCAAGACTTTTGTGCATATTCCCAAAGATGAAAGGTCTAAACTTGATGCTAAGCCCAAACAATGTGTGTTTATTGATTATGGCTTGGACGAGTTCGGCTACAGGTTTTATGATTCAGTTCAAAAGAAGTTTGTGAGAAGTCAAGATGTTTTTGTGGAAGATCAGACTTTGAAAGATATTGAGAATATAGATTTAGTTCCTCAACATAGTGATGATCTTAATGATTTGGATCTAGTTCCTCCATAGGTTATGAAAACACAACTTGGAGATGATGTTGATGATGGCTAACAAGGTACATGTGATGTTAATACTCCAGAAGATATTGAGATGGTCGATGATGTTCATGAGGAGTTGCCAATACCAGATATTCCACCATTCGTTCCACTCAGACGGTCTACCAGAGATCGTCATCTTTCCACCAGACATTCTGCTAATGAATAAGTGTTAGTGACTGATGGGGGAGAACCCGAAACTTATGCAAAAGCCATGGAAAATGAGCACAAATAGGAGTGAGTTGATGTCATGCAATATGAGATGAAATCTTTGTATGACAATAACACTTATGAGTTGGTGAAGTTGCCTAATGATAAGAGAGATTTGAAAAACAGGTGGGTTTACAGAGTGAAGAAGGAAGAACATATTTCACAACCACGGTACAAAGCTAGATTGGTGGTCAAGAGATTTAGTCAAAGAAAAGGTATTGATTTTGATGAGATGTTTTCACCAGTTGTAAAGATGCATTCTATTCATGTTGTTCATGGTTTAGCTGCTAGTCTTGTTTTAGAGGTTGAGCAGATGGATGTCAAGACAGCTTTTCTCCATGGTGATTTGGATAAGAAAATTTACATGGAGCAGGCTGGAGGTTTTCAGGTGAAAGGTAAAGAGGATTGTGTTTGTAGACTTCAGAAAAGCCTATATGGTTTGAAGCAAGCACCGAGACAGTGGTACAAGAAGTTTGAGTCAGTTATGGGGGAGGAAGGCTATCGAAAGACTACTTCTGACCATTGTGTGTTTGTCCAAAAATTTTCTGATGATGATTTTATCATATTATTGCTTTATGTGGATGAAATACTAAATGTTGGTAAAAATGCTGGAAGAATTGCACTAGCTGAAGACTCAGTTGAGTAAATCCTTTGCTATGAAGGACTTGGGGCCAGCAAAATAGATTCTTGGGATTCGAATTTATCGAAATAGAGTAGTCAAGACATTGCATATGTCACAGGAACAGTATATTGAAAAGGTGCTTCACAAGTTCAATACGGATAAGGCTAAAGTTGTTAGTTCTCCTCTTACTACTAACTTTAAGCTAATTGATAAAAATTGTTCTTCTACATAGAAAGAGAAGGAAAATATGGATAGAGTTCCATATGCCTCAGCATTAGGAAGTTTGATGTATGTCATACTGTGTACAAGACCGGATATAACTTATGCAGTAGGTGTTGTTAGTAGTTTTCTGTCAAACTTGAGTAGAAGACATTGGGATGTTGTTAAGTGGATATGAGATATCTATGGGGTAATTCCAAATTGGGACTTACATTTGGAAATGGGAAGACAGTGCTTGTTGGGTACTCGGAAGCTGATATGACAGGAAATAAAGACAATATGAAATCCACTTCTGGATATTTGATGACCTTTGCAGGAGGAGCGATCTCATGACAATCAAGGTTGCAAAAATATGTTGCACTTTCTACAACGGAAGCTGAGTATATCGCAACAACGAAACAACAACGCTACGTGGTATTGTGTGATAATCAAAGTGTCATTCACCTTTCTAAGAATTCTACTCTTCACTTAAGATCGAAACATATCAATGTGAGGTATTATTGGATTAGAGACGCTCTAAAAGATGGGTAGCTTGCACTTGACAAAGTTCACATTGATGATAATGGTTCTGATATGTTGACAAAGGCACTAACAAGGGAGAAGTTGTCTAAAAATTTGTTGTTTGATCGTTGGAATGGCAGATCCTCTTTCCAAATAGTCAAAAAGGAGAGATTTTTTGGGTAGTTTTCTTTACTATTTAAAATTGAAAATACTCAATGGTTAACTCTTATATTTTTGGATTCCACAAGAAGATAGGAAATACGAATTCTAAATTAGATCCGTCTTAGGATGGATAGTTTTGCCTATAAATAAGGTTGACCTGTAGCTATACAAAAATCATATATTTTGAGAGAGATTTTAGGAGAGAGCAATTACCATAAAACAGAAGAAAGAGTGAAATTTGTAACTTTCCATCAGCACGACGTAATAGTCTTAATTTTTCGTTTCTGGAGTTTGGACGGTCGGTTCATTCTGATTTTTGGACAGCGACTTTGCAACGTCTGGTTCTTATTTATGAATGGTGGAGATCAATTTTGGGGGTCTAGAAGTGTGCGTTTTTTGAGGTACGAACATGTCTGTTTTAGGTGATATTCTCAGATTTTGTCTCTAATTTTATTTTATACTTCTTGATGTTTATTCTAAGAAGTATGACGATATATATTCTGAATTTTGTGTGTCTCTAGTTTAACTTCTTAACGTTTATTCCAAGAAGTATGACGATATATATTCTGAATTTGTGTGCCTCTAGTTTAACTAGGGAAGATTTGGTGTATTACCTAATTATCTGTGATAGTGAAATTTTTAATTTTTGGATGGATTACGGTCCCGTGGTTTTTACTTCTCGTCTTTGGGTGGGTTTTCCACGTATAATTCTTGTATGTCTTTGGTGTATTACCCATCGACAGATAATTAATCCATCAGAAGATAATTATCTTCAGATGGCCTACATAATTTTTTTTAATGTGTTTTCTAATTGGAGTAGGATTGTCTTTTCCTAGTTGGATTAGTTTTCTTTTCATGGTTGAATTAGTTTAATTTGTTTTTCAATTTATAAATAATTGCATACGTTACATTTCAAGGACATATTACAGACTTTAATATATACAAATTTTGTTACAAATTTCGTGAGTTTTACAATTTATATCTATTCTGAAAATTGATGGTTAATTTTTTTATACTTTCATAATCAAAATTTGTTTTAACTTACAGGTGATTAAATTATTTAAGCAAACTAATCATCGATCCTTTAGTATTATTTCTTGATAATTAAATTCTGTATAGAATCAATTTAAAATTAATTTCCGCACTTTTTTTAATCATCCGTAAATTAAATATATCAGTTTCTATCAAGAAAGCTCTTCTGAATGAATAACCGAATGTATTATCGCACCCATTCTTTTTTGTCTGGTCTATATTTGGGATAAGCTCTTTGTATTTAGTAAGTGACTTTCGGTGACTCAAAAATCTTGAGTTTCCTCATGGTCTTTCATTTTCCACATCACCCCCTTGGAATCAAAAATTGATACTCCGTTTTACTTTTACTTTCTCCGTTAGCACGACCAGAGTTATATTTAGATTTTTAATGGATATTAATATTTGGTTGAGAATTATAAATTCAACTGATAAGTTTTTTTATACAAAGTTTGTTATAAAATTCTAATTAATGATAAGATAAAAACATTGTATTGGCGACTTTTTAAAAATATGGTACTACAATAAAAAAAATTATGGAAATGTAACTTGGAGTAGTTGCAAAAATTTATAAAAAAGAAAATAAATGTTTGGACAATAGTGTTGCATAGTAGAACTATAATATTTCAACCATACTACACAAGTTTTCTTGAATAATGGTACTTTTAGCGCTTTCTTCTCATAGTTATCAATGTGCTTCTCTTTATCAAAATATAGAAAACAAAGCCACCAACTTGCATCTAAAGAAGAAAAGGAGAGTTAGAATTTACTCGGTATTATTCTGCCTTCAGATTCAGGTGGTACTGAGAAAATGTCATGTCATATGATGACGTAGCCCATCTGAGGCAAATCTAGATCGTAAATGGATTTAGATATTATTGTAAGACACGGTAGTTTTATTATTTTTATATTAGTAGTTTATAAGATTAGTTTCACATTGATAACGTACGTAATTTGGGGGATGATGCCTTCTCTACCTCCCTAACAGTAACTTTTGGGCATTTGATCATGGCTAATTTCTGTATTTGGCAAAGGTTGACATGCACTTTACCAAAGACGCACCATTTAAGTAATCATTCTATCTCTAGCACTTTCTCATTTCGGCTTTACAACCACAAAATGGTGAAACAACAAAATAAATCACTCATTTCGCTTGTTAAAAGCGCAAAACTTTTTAGATTGACATTTTGGACTCAGATGTGAGTGCAATCACCATTTGGCTAATAACAATAGCGAAATATATATTTTCATTCTGCTGATGTGCTACTATACCTTGAACCCTTGACATTGCACTTCAAATATTTTGACATATAATGGCTTCAAGACGGTAATGGTTTCTAGACGATAGAAACCTAAACCTATTCTGTGGCTTCAAGACGGTAACAACCCATTTCGCTATTCTTATTAGCGAAATGGTGATTGCAATCACGACTCACTCCAAAATGTCGGTCCAATTAGTCTGTCCGATCAGTCTAAAAAGTCAATCAAAAAAGTAAACATAACGAGCGAAAACATAGGCAGCCAAAATGAGAAAGTGCTAAAGATGGAACGATTGTTTAAAGAGAGTGTTTTTAGCAAAGTGCATGTCAACCTTTTCCAAACAAAGAAATTAGCGCAATCCAATAGACAGCCTACAGTAAAACGACATCTAAAGACTACGTTAAAATAATGGTAGCCTTGCAAACATGGGTTGCCTATTGTAGATCGACCATGACGGCAGACTCCTAGAAGTTAGAAATTATATAGGGCCATCTACTGTAAATAAATTGATACATCTTTTTTTTTTTTATCAGAAGAAACCACTCCTCATAGTATCCCAATTCTCACTTACAAGATTTAATCCCTCAATCTAAAGGTCGAAACCAAAATGCTCTTACCACTTGAGATCCTTTGAGCTCTAATAATTATATTTTGACGCGAGCTCTAGTGCTCTACATCGAACATTCGAACAGCACGTCAATGTCAATTAGATGGTAAACTGTAGAATTAAGTACTTCAATTTCTCTAAAAATGAGACTACATTTTGCATCAGTAATTAAATCACAGCAAAGATAATAAAAAGAGAACATCATAACCAACAAGAATTAGAACTGAATCGAGAAAAGGTAATAAGATGTCATGATTCATTTATTTTGGGACAATGATCGGTTGAAGCAATAACTACCCTCATAGTCTCGCACTGTTTAACTTCACTAGGAGTTTAATATGATAAACTTTACTCCAAGAGTTATACAGGATAGCAGGAGACTAGGGACCTTAACGTATTCATACCAAATTCAAGCAAAATAAATGAACTCTTATGCCATAGAAAACTTCAATACTTGCACAAAATACTGCAGTAATAGTGTACTACAAAAGACAAACAGATTAAAGCATGCAGTAAGACAAAACTTGGGTAATATCTCAAGCTCATGATCAAATAATATATTATAAATATGTGTATGATTGCTGATAATCACATAATAAAAAGGTCACTTCAATAATCTTAGGGAGATGCTTGATCAATTTACCAAGTGAAAGAGGATTCATCTTCTTAAGAGATCATGACGAACACAACTGCATTTTGATGTAGCTAGTCAATGAGAGACTTTAGATCCTTTAATGCAGACCAACATCATATAAGGCCATAGCCTTCAGCTCTCACAAGAAAAATTGATCTATGAAGGATGAACATTCAGCTTACAATAGAATCTGTTCTTCTAACACCAAAGTCACACCAAAGTCGATTAGTCACTACTACCTCTTTCACTATTCTTCATCGGCCGGACATTAGTTCAATGCTCAATATCATTCGAAATGCATCCCTGTTATAATCCAGCCTAGAATCACCTCCAACTGCAAGATACTGCTGCCACATCAAAGGTACCCATAATCCTCTTCTGCTTCATCATCCTCACTATCCAACAAATAATCAAAATCTTCTCCGTCTTCATCATCATCGACGACGTACATTCCAACTCCTTCCCAATCTCCATCTTCCCCGTCAGAAATTGCTGAGACTCTCAGCTCATTGAATTTGCTCCTCATTCCCACTAGTTCATCCAACATACTATCCAAATCCCCGTCCGCATTAAATGCTACATCAGACTGCGTCACAGAAAATGCACCACTACACTCTTCCACATATTCATCTTCTCTTCTTCTTCGCGGCACTAAATCCTTTTCAGTCACCTCCCCATTCTCAACCCCAATCCAGGGAACCCACAAATCAGCGTGCCTTCCCAATGCCCTATCCATATCCCCAACAACCACAGTCCCCAAATTTGCCTCCCTGGCCCTTCTCAACATCTCTCTAAAATCCGAATCATCCGATACTAATACTAACCAATCAACGCCTCTACTCATAGAATGCTGCATTTGCCTTTTCACAGCCCAATCAGCCGCCTGTGGCTTATCCTCCACAGTCTTCACAAAAACCCCAGCTCTCCTCAGCTCCCTCGCCAGGCCATACCCCACTTTTGGGGTGATCAAATTCTTCGCCGTCTCTTGATATTTGTAATTCCCACTAATGAATCTCTCCTTAAAACGCTGTCTCTTTTTCCCTTTCAAAGATTTCATCCTGTTCAGTTTCTTCTGCCTTTCTCTCTCGTGTAACTGCCTGAAATGTTTCTTCAAATCCAAATTGGTCTTACACTTCCTCCCACAAACCCCACAAACATATGGTTCCAAAGGCGTCGTCACGCCCTTCCGCTCGAGTATATCCGAATGGCGGCGCTGGCGGCGCTCCTCAAGAACCCACTGGGGGAGATGGACGAAGGCGTGACGATTGGCGTAGGCGGACATGTCGATGACGTCGCCGAACCGCTCAGCCACCCGTTTGAGGGCCATCGCCGCCTCGTACGGCGGACCACGGGGAGGCTTGTTATCTAAATCCCAGAGGACAACTACTTTCTGGGGCTTGGCGGAGTAGATTCCTTCTTTGTTTTGAACTAATTCGATTTCCGATGAAGCGGCGGAGTGATCGATGGCGCAGGATATGATTCGATATTGGTGCTGCTGATGCTGGGGTGAGAATAGTGAGAGAAAAAATGGAGATTTGAAATTGAGAGGGATATTAAGTGAGTGGAGTAGAGTTTTGGGTTTAGGGAAGAAGAAGATGTTGGGATTGCAGAGAGAGATCATTTATACAGAATATATATATACATATGCTATGTTTCTTCTTGAGCTAGATGAGAGAATTGTAGAGCGGAAGGGAGCTTCTTTCATGTCTGTGTGCGTAGTTTTTGGGATTTTTTTTTTTGAGGATAAGGTAAGAATTTCTTTACAAACTCACCGGCATAGTAAGCCTAAGGCCATTTTCCGAACGAACTTCGTACTTTTAGATTACAGTTCATTTTTAACATGAAAATTGACTTTCAAAAAGAGAATGAAAACTTTGTTTTTATATTTTAGATTATCAATTAATGTAAATTTTTTACTGTTTGTCTATAAAAATAATATTTGAATTAAAAGTTATTAAAAAAATAACTCGCGAATGTCCGCTGATTATGGTCTAATTTGAGCCCATTTACCTTCAATCGTAAGATTAAATTACCTAGGTAGATTGAAATCTCAAAGCTATATATAAATAGTAAGGTGGTAAAATTGGTTGGTGATTCGTATTGGTGTTGTATTAATCCGTTGAAACGATACAATTAAGTATAATACGAATACGATACGATTAATAAATGAGTCAAATTTTGAAACACAAACACGACACAATTTTTAAACGAATAACACGACATGACACGAATAACACGGTTAATTCAAATTTAATTTTATAAATACACCCTGATAACCCGAATAACCCAGATAACCTGAATAACTTAAACAACTCGAATAATTCATTTACACATTATTATACGAATAACCTATTTAGTTTTGTTAATTGGGTTAAATGAGTAATAAATAGGTAATAAATGGGTCAAACTCAATTGCAATCGGTTTGACCCGATTACTAAAATGACGTCGTTTTTTTAAATGGGTTAAATGTGTCATAAATGGATTTTGACGGATTAACCCGTCAATTGGTTATTTTAGTCATGTCTTAAACAATTCAACCTAATTATGACTCAAACTCATATAAATTAACTCAAACTCTCCTAAAACGTATCGTGTTCATGTTAAAAATTGTCATCCTAATATAAAGTGATGTGATTAATTTGGTGTGCTTTTATGAAGTACAATACAAATTATGTTTAGTACAATATTGGTTCATCGTATTTATGTATGTAGTTACATTCAAGAAAATGTTATAAATTTCTCAAGACAAAGCTCATACTAATATAAAAAATCTGGAGGTAATTTATGATTTGAACACCACATTAAGTGATGGTACAATTTACATAGGCCCTTATTCATTTAAATTCAACTCATTTATAATTGGGTTAACTTTTGGCAAGTGTTTAATGATCAAAATAATTTTTGTAGAGTTGTTGTACTTTTCAACTCTTTTTGCTAAGTTATGTTACTATTTTACTGCGCACAATATTACTAACTGCTAAAAAAAATTACATTGCAAACAATAACATAATTGCATCACATGGTAACATTGTAACATAAACTGCATAGAAAATTTTGTAATTTACATAAAGTGCATGAAAATTATTTTCATTTTCTAACACTAGTTGAGAATTTTTTGTTTATAATTTATACCCCGCTAAAAAGTGAAAATAAGTTGCTAAAGATAGTTCAAGTCTTGTATTTGGAGATACAAGGTGATGGTAACAAGGTTGTGGCCACACCAAAATAGGGCTAGTTGCAGCCCTAGTGATAATTCTAGATTAATCGGTTGCGGCACACAGTGATGGTTGGTCGCATACTCATGGGGTCGCACTTAAAACAGTTGTATGCGTAACACGGTACTATACGCGTAAAGTGCATGTCAAGATCACATGGATTCGTCCACTTACGCGTATATATTATATTTTATATTATTAATACTATATTAGATTATCTAAAGTTATATATATATATATATATATATATATATAAATTATGTCGAAAGATTAAAAATTGGTGTGTCCAAAGTAATATTTTAATATTTTATTAAAGAAATGAATGTGAATAGTGGTTCTCCACAAGTAGAAAATCATTATTTAATTTATTCCCTTAAAATACAAATGACTCTATTATAAATTTATAGAGAATATGATTTTTATTTAATTTCCTAATTTCATCCCCTAAAATACACATAAATTAATGTTGAGTAATATGTTGCAAGCAATGAATGGTTTCTTTTGTCTCCTTGTGATGCTCTCAAAGTTTTCGCGCCTCCTCAACAGTTTTGCTCCACCACGAGTACTTGCACAAACGCCCCCAAAGGTGACCGGATTGGGGCGCCTTCGACTAAGGATGAATAGAATGTTTGGGAGGGAAAAAGCCTGAGCAATCAATGTATAGTTTGAAGAGTATGAATTGTGTCTACCCTTTTATCGTATTTAACCTTACCTATTTATAGTTTTCATTTGAATTGTCCCTCAATCATTATGCGACGTGTGTCCCCATTTGAAATGAAACTTTGGCGCCCGTTTGGTGCTAGTTAGTTATTTCATGTAGGCAGATGAATATATGTGATCTTCACGTTGACTTTACGTATTTTTGTGTTTACGTCGTCTGCTCACGCGTTTAGTACTGTGTTACGCGTGTGCCTTAAGTGCGATCCCATGAGTATGCGACCGATCATCACCACGTGTCCGCAACGGACTAATCTAGAATTATCACTAAGGCTGCGGCTAGCCCTATTTTGGTGTGGCTGCAACCTTGTTACCATCATCGCATCATCACTTTTCCTAAATTTTTCCAACACAACTTTTCTTGCATTGTAATTAATTAAAAAATATATGTTAATATATCAAGATTTAATATATTTTTCATTCTTTACTTCACTTTTTTTCAAGTTGATATTGAATTGCAACTAAAGTCGGGATCTCCCTAAGATGAATAAGGATTCCCCCAATATGAGTATTTAGGGGTGATATTAGGTTAAAACCGAATTGAATTGTCATATTCGGTTAAAATCGAAATATCCATAATATTGAAAATTGTATTATAATCAAAATTTTTAAATAACCAAAAACTGTAATATTATTCGATTATTACAGTTAAAATCAAAAATTTTAAATAATAAATGTTTTTTAAGGAAATTAGTATTTAATTGAGGGTCCTAAGCATGAAATTAGTAAATACCCCCTTCTTTAATCTTTCCAATTAATGTCAGTAAATTTAATGCTAAACATAATATTATTAATGCATAATTACTATTGCAATAAGTTCAATAACAAATTAAGTCTATAAAATTTGAAAAAAGTAAAATCTAATACAATTAAAATCATTTCATATTTGAATATAACACCACAACAACGGGGGACAATAGCTTTCTAGCTTAACAACATTAAAAAAAAAATATTGGACACAAATTGATTTTAGTAACAACTAGAAAAAAAATAGTTTATTTATTTAATAATAAAATTTCGGTTATTCGATAGAGCCAAATAGTAAACCGAAAACTGTAAAAAAAGATTCAACTTTAACCGAAAAAAAATTGAATTTTCGAAAACCGAAATATTTCAAATAAAAAATTCAGTTCTGTTCAGTTTTTCTGTTTTAACTATTTTCTGCTCAACACTAATGAATAATCAATTAAATTATTTTTTTAAATTTTAGTTTCGATATCTAAAGTGGTTTTACACTCTATCTCCTTTCCACGTGTTAAGAAATTGGTGATTCAAAAGTTAAAAAATTCATTTATTAAAATTGAGGTCTTATACTCTATTCGTTTTTTATTAGTTGGTTTTTTAATTCAAATCACACAGACCATAATCAATGAGTAATCAACATAATAATAGTAAATTTATTAATATTATATCATGATTGTCCTTATTTATTATGCATAAAAAAAAGATATTTATATTTTCTTGAAATATGAACAAGGTAATAGAGAAAATTTAATTTTATAATTTAATTTTATCCTTGTCTTGAAATATGAAGAAAAGTAAGTAAAAGACAAAAAGGAAGCCAAACTCTAAAAAAGAAACTAAATAAAAAATGAGGGAGTACATCAAAACCGCCGTGATATATTGAAGAATTTTATGGCTTATAGACTCCGAGCCCCCTACTATGGAAGTATGTAGCCGTTTAAAGATCCTGGCCTTTCGGCCGTACTTTTAATTTGTATACCATACTTTCTATAATGCAATCTTAGAAGCAGATATGATCTCCGATGTTCCCAACTCTCGATCCAGATACATTCTTTAGTTTGCGTTTGGTCTTTGAATTTTTAATTTAAAAACACAAGTACATCTGAAACATGGGGAACTTTTAGAGGAATTTTTTAGAAACACAATTCGGGCCATCGTATTCTGTTATAGTCCATGACAGAAAATGGTGATTTTTATCTTTCTCAATCATGGTAAGCGACTCTAGTTCCAACCCACGATTTGCAATAGACAGACTTTTGACGATTTTTAATTTTTAAATTCATTTTCGACTTTGTTTTATTGATTGTTTTCGACATATTTTCTAACTAGGTTTGATTTGTAAGTTGCAACTATAAATCATGTTTTATAGAAGATTTTAATTTAGTTGAATTTTATTAATT
>CM025782.1:6848040-6893107 GCA_014636745.2 Centella asiatica
TATGCCCTTCCAGGGTGACACCTTTAACAACACATAACTTCCAACTTCCAGTGTTTGGTTCTTTCTGTGTTGATCAGCATATTGCTTTTGTCGGTCTTGAGCCGCCTTCATTCTAGTTCTGATCACTTTAATTGCTTCCTCAGTTTGTTGGACTATTTCCGGTCCAATTAATCTTCGTTCTCCCACTTCATTCCAGTAAAGTGGAGTTCTACACTTTCGACCATACAATGCTTCAAATGGCGCCATGCCAATGCTGGCATGGTAACTATTATTGTAGGCAAATTCAACCAGTGGTAGATAGTTGTCCCAATGCCCTTTAAAATCGAGAACGCAAGCTCGAAGCATATCTTCTAGGGTTTGGATCGTGCGTTCAGATTGACCATCAGTCTGGGGATGATAAGCTGTACTCATGTCTAACCTTGTCCCCAGATATTCCTGGAAAGTTTTCCAAAACCTTGAGGTAAACCTCGGATCTCGATCAGAGACGATGGAGACTGGCACTCCATGTCGACTTACAATTTCCTTGACATATAACTTTACCATTTGATCCATCTTGTAGGTATACTTTATAGCCAAGAAATGGGCTGACTTGGTCAATCTGTCGACTATAACCCAAATAGCATTCATTCCACCCGGCGTGGTTGGTAAACCAACAACAAAATCCATCGTGATAAATTCCCACTTCCACTCAGGAATTTCCAGTGGTTGTAACAGCCCACTTGGTTTCTGATGCTCTGCTTTAACTTGTTGGCATGTTAAGCATTTGCTTACCCATTCAGCTATCTCCCTTTTCATGTTGGGCCACCAAAAACTTTGCTTCAAATCTTGGTACATTTTCGTGCCTCCAGGATGAAAAGAGAATTTTGAGTTGTGGGCTTCGTGAAGAAGCTCTTGTCTCAATTCCATTTTTGTAGGAATCCAAATTCGACCTTCAAATCGTAAAAGTCCATCATTGTGCATGAGACATTTGCCTTTCTCTCCTTTAATCAATTTGGTCTTTTCTTCATCATGCTCTTCTTGTGCGACCTTAATGAGGTCATGCAACTGGGGCCGGGCTCGAATTTCTTGCTCTACTTCCATCCTTTGAGTCTTGGTAAGTGCATGCAGCTGTAGGCGCTCAAATTCCTTTATAACCTCTTCCTGAGTGGTAATCACATTCAGTCTTTCGCGACGGCTGAGCGCATCAGCAACTACATTTGCCTTTCCAGGGTGGTAGTTGATGGAGCAATCATAATCCTGAATCAACTCCAACCAACGCCTTTGTCGCATGTTGAGTTCTTTTTGCGTAAATATGTACTTTAAACTTTTGTGGTCAGTATATATTTCGCACTTCTCACCATAGAGGTAGTGCCTCCAAATCTTTAAGGCAAAAACGATTGCTGCTAGCTCCAAGTCATGCGTAGGATATCGTTTTTCACAATCCTTCAGCTGCCTTGAGGCATAAGCAATTACTTTACCATGCTGCATTAAAACTGCTCCAAGCCCTTGTTTTGACGCATCACTGAAAATGACAAACTTTCCCTTATCATCTGGTAGCGTCAGGGTAGGGGCTGTAGTTAATCTTGTCTTCAATTCTTGGAAGCTCTTCTCGCAATCAGAATTCCAATCAAACTTCACAACTTTTCTTGTCAAGTTTGTCAAAGGCACAACTACTTTTGAAAAATCCTTCACAAACCTCCGGTAGTAGCCGGCCAAACCTAGGAAACTCCTGACCTCTGATGGGTTTGTCGGCCGAGGCCACTTCGTGATTGCCTCAATCTTACTGGGGTCCACTGCAACACCAGACTCATTGATTACATGACCAAGAAACTTCACTTCCCTTAGCCAAAATTCACACTTAGAAAACTTGGCGTATAATTGCTCTCTTCTTAGAATTCCCAGTGCCATCCTTAAATGCTCCTCGTGCTCTTTTGCTGTCTTCGAATAAATAAGAATGTCATCGATGAAAACAATGATAAATTCATCTAGAAATGGCTTGAAGATACGATTCATTAAATCCATGAAAGCTGCTGGCGCATTTGTTAATCCAAAAGACATCACTAGAAATTCATAGTGACCATAACGAGTCCGAAATGCCGTCTTTGGTATATCTTCCTCTTTGATCTTTAATTGGTGGTATCCTGAACGAAGATCAATCTTTGAGAAGTACCTCCCTCCTCTGAGCTGATCAAAAAGGTCATCTATCCTTGGCAAAGGATATTTATTCTTAATAGTGACCTTATTCAGTTCCCGGTAATCAATGCAGAGTCTCATCGACCCATCTTTCTTGCGAACAAAAAGCACTGGTGCTCCCCATGGCGAAACACTCGGTCTGATCAACCCCCAGTCCAAAAGTTCTTGCAACTGTTTCATTAGTTCTTTTAGTTCAGATGGTGCCATGCGGTAAGGGGCCTTGGAAATTGGTACGGTACCGGGGATTAGGTTGATTTCAAAATCCATTTCTCTATCTGGAGGTAACCCCGGCAACTCTCCTGGAAATACGTCCGCAAACTCCCTTACGACAGGGACATCCTCAAGCTTAGATTCATTTCCACCGGTATCATGCACATAAACCAAGAAAGCTTCGCAACCTTTGCGAACCAGCTTCTGCGCTTGCATCATGGTCAAGAATGGCGATGACTTCACCATCTTAGTGCCATGAAACCAAACCTTTGCCTTCTGGGGAGAGCGTAAGGCTACTCTCTTTTTCTTACAATCAATGTTGGCTTGATACTTAAACAACCAGTCCATTCCCAAAATTACGTCAAATTCTCCCAAAGGAAAGGGAATAAGGTCAGCAAGAAATTCTTGTTGATCTATCTTTAAGGTACAGTTACGGTAGACATGAGAAATATTCACTATTTCGCGATTAGCAACGACTACCTCTAAAGGATTAGGTAAAAGCTCAGGCAAGACTGGCATGCTTTTAGCTAACCGCTCAGAAACAAAACTACGGGTAGCACCCGAATCAACTAACACATGTGCAGGTATGGAGTTTACTAGAAGTGTACCTGACACAACATCATCAGAAGCCATAGCATCTTGCACCGTCATATGGTAAGTCCTTGCTTGTGGTCGGATGGGCACGGTGTTGGCTCCTGTTAGCACTGGCCTGCCACCATTCTTCTGGGGGCAATTTGGAGAAATATGCCCTTCTGCTCCACATGTAAAACATGTCCGTACCATAGCAAGTGGTTGGTTAATTTGTTGAGGCTGTTGTTGTGATCTTCTTTGGAGCGGAGCCGCAACTGAATTCAATGTTGGGCAGTTTGAGGAGAAGTGTCCTGGTTGGTGACATCTGAAGCAAACGTCCTTTCCCTTCAGGCATGGAGTTGAGCCATGGTTTTTCCCACACTTTGTACATACAACCGTCCTTGCAATGTTATTCGATGGTTGCTCCTTCCACTTCCTCTTCCTACTAGCAGTCAGACCGCTAATATTGTCGCTCCCTTCTTCCTTCTTCACAATCACACCACCAAGGTTTTGGTGGACTCCTTTATCGCTTCTTCTTCTCTTCTCTTCCTTCTTATTTTCTCGGCTGTACTCTTGTACTGCCCTATTACTCCATTCTGCTATTCTTGCTTTCTCTACAACTGCATCAAAAGTTTCCAGCTGGAAAATTGCTACCTGTCTCAGAATCCAGGGATTCAATCCTTGCTCGAACCTTCGAGCTTTCCTTCCTTCATCGCTCACCTGATGAGGAGCATATCTCATCAGTTCAGTAAACTTTGCTTCATATTCGTCCACCGTCATGGACCCTTGCTTCAAATTTAGGAACCTTAGTTCCATAGCATTAGAGACACTAGGAGGGTAAAATTTCTCCGTGAACTTCTGGGTAAACAGTTCCCAGGTTATCACTGCGTCAGGGTTCCTTGCAGTTTCCCTTTTTATAAGCTCCATTCTGTTTGCACCTTTCCACCAGTGGTTGGCTTCCTCTTTCAACATGAAAGCGGCATACTTTGTCTTACAATCTTCTGGCACATCTACTAAATCAAAGGCTTTCTCAATCTCTTCCAACCAATATTGCGCTGCTGTAGGTCCTCCCTTTCCATCGAAGGTCGGAGGGTTGATGCCAATGAACTCTCGGATACACGAACCACGAGCAGTAGGTTTTGGTGGTTGAGGTGGGGGTGGTTGGTTTGCGGTCACGGCCTCACGAATAATCTGAAGAAATTGAGCCAAGGGATTATCATTCGCATTTCCCGCAGCATTGTTGTTAGCGGAAATATTGTCATTAACCGGGGTGGGTGGTGAAACACGTGGGGGATTGCGGTTCATCCCCATCACTTCCTCCGAACTGTCGTCCTCAATGACAACATCATCAAGATTTTCAGCTTGGTTTTCTCTTTCTAAACGCGCCACATTTTCAGACCTTGACACGTTGTTATGTAGATTCCTTCTCCCAGCCCTTCCTGGTCTCCTTCCTCTGGCCATAATCTAAAAATATACATAAAGAGTTAAACATCCTCCTCAAAACATTCCATTCCTCATAAGGTTTAACAATTTAAAACTTGACAAAATGAAGAGCATAAACATCACATAATCATTTGGATAGCTCAAAACATTATCATTCATGTACATAGGAGGCTGCCATAAGCATTGTCCTCAAACATTTCTTGTGCTTGACTTAAGCCAAAATACATCATCTGGGCATCATACTTTTGCGATAAATGCTACTACCCAACCAAGTTCAAAACAAGTACAAAATATCTTCCACTTAAAATTTTTTTTTTTTTTACATTAGCTTCTACAGCTAAACCTCCTCATCATCTGTGTCCAGGGGTCCTTCACGTTCAGCCTCTCTCTCCCACTGTTGAGACTGAACACGTGTCTTCTCAATGCGGCGTGAACAGTGGTTGCTCATCTGCTCCAAGCACGCCACTGTAGGGTTAGCTGCTGCCGCTGCTACCATCTGTGCATGCATTTCCAATGCTAGCCGATGGTACAGACTTTGGGTCAACCAGAAAGAAGACCGCCAAGCTGATGCTGCTGTGCGAAACCTGGCAATGGTGGCAGCCTGCCTTCGAACTGTCGTAGCGCAATTTGCTAAACGATGGTGCACGTCTGTCTCGTATTTACGTACTATTCTGTCGTGAGATAACCAAGGTGAAGGTGGGGTGAGTCTCGGAATATCCTGTCCTACTGTAGGGGCATTCTGAGCCAAGTCTTGGTTATGGTTGAAAGGGGGGCATCGTACACTCTTTCGTGCTGTGCGGCGAATGCGCAGTCCCCGGCGAGTGGTGGAGGGTCCGATTTCATGAACAGGCTTTGGGGCAAGACTAGGCCCCTCTTGTGTTGGTGGTAACTGGTGCCTGCTTGGTGGTGCAGGGATAAGCAACGGAGACTCTACACTAGGCTCCTCTTCCTCATCGGACGATACATCAAAAGCTAGGCTATTCACTCTACGGATGGGCGCAGGGGATCTAGAGCGATCTCTAGCCATCTACATGAAACAGTCCACGTTAGCAATTTCAACTTCCCAATAAGACAAGCATATAAATCAAAAGAACGGTGCCTTCACTTGCTCAATTCATTACTTAAGCAATCTTATCCTTAAGGATTTTAAATCACTCCATTCTAAAATAAATATCCTCAAACTCGAACTCCTTCATTCCATTTTTTTTTTTTTTTAAGGAAATTCTTGGGACTACCTCAGTATTCCTTATTACTGGATGCAGATTTACGGGCAGTGTTTCCTACGAAACACTTCTGGCCGTAAATGGCTCTGATACCAACTGTGACGACCCCATAATCCCATACCGGACTAGGGCATCATCATAAGAAGGTAAAGATAACCATTCATCCATTCCCAAATAAATACTGAATAAAAACAGCATTTAAGAGTTATTACAACCCAAGAATTAAGTAATTACAGCGGAAGCTATTACATCATTTCCTAATAACAAAATAAATCTCATCGACTCTTCAAACGTCTTCCTTCTTTCCTTCATTCATTCCTTTCTTTCCTTCATCAGTTCTATCAAAAAGATAAACACTTAGCAGCTTATCATCTTTGCTTTCCCCTTGTCAGAGGGTTCAGCTTTAGCTTTCTGTCCTGCAAATCATTAACATTCAACATGGGTGAGCGTTTTACGCCCAACAAGTATATGCACATTGAGGAAAAAATATGAATAATTCAACGAATTTCATCTGGAATCAAAGGAGAGAAATTCAAATTCTGTTTGTGAGGCTTGGTGAAGCAATACCAAGACCTCGGAAACCTTCAAAAATCTTTGAGGATTCACTGATGATATACAACTTGTGATCCTCCCTTGGAGAAAGTCAGGTATACACCTGATCATAACTTTTCAAATATCCAACGGGGGCTACACCCGTGGATCTGCTAACCATACAGTACACAGCTGGCCAGGCTGGACCGCATGATCCCTCTGAGTGACTACGTAGTCAAATAACATTTCCTCTTGGTCAGGTGAAGAACACATCAGCACCTTTCCTTTCCTCTTGCCAGCCATGTGGCATAACCCCCATAAGGGGCATCATTCACATTCTCATTGCACAGATATAAGATTGGGAACATAGCTGAAATTCAAAGCTCATTTATATCCATGCATCATTATTCATATCATGCTAGCAGAATCAAAAGCATAGCATGTTCATTCATTAGAACAATTACAGTATAAATCCAACCTTCTACGCATATCGGAACAAATGATAATGCGTTAAACTGAAATAAGCATGTGATTGTGAATATACTTGCCTCAGTCCTTTGCTTACGACCAAATTTAATTTACTCGTGAGTGGAAAGTTCTGTAAGAATATACATATCACAAAAATGAATTTATTATCTGGGTTAAAATATGAGGGAAAAATGCACATGTGATGTCCTTAACTTTTAACGTCTCAATCTGATATAAAACTATTGAGGTTAAGAAATCAATTCAAACATCTTAAAATAATTTAAGAAAATAGCATGTTATAGTTTTTAAAACAAACTGCGCATCAGGGAATTACTACGCTTTAATTCATCGGAGATTAATATCTCATCGGGGATTAATAACCCATCGGGGATTAATAACCCATCGGGGATTAACCCATCGGGGATTATCAACCCATCGGGGATTAACTCATCGGGGATTATCAACCCATCGGGGATTATCAACCCATCGGGGATTAACTCATCGGGGATTATCAACCCATCGGGGATTAACTCATCGGGGATTAACTCAAACCCGTCAGAGACTAAGTTAAAGTCTGTCTCAGATACAGGGTCGTCTTCCTCACTCCTCCATGTGTGGTGCCCTCAACCAAATCCAAACTTAGGTTAAAACTCATCATTCTCTCAGTGATACATAACATTTCTTTTGGTCTGCATGCCATCCTAAACACGGTTTAGGGTAAAGAAAATCAGGTTAAGGAATACTCAAGCATGGGGTTGCGACTACTGTCAACAGAATGTTTGGTAGTTAAAGGTTTGTCCATCAGGTGGTTGTCAACAACACTACACCCACCTAGACAACTTGAAATAAATGACGTTTACTCCGATCGTTAGAATATGCATTAAGTCATACTTTTGAAAATAAATGAACATGGTATTAAAGGTGGTAGGTAGAGCAGATACGCAAGAAATTTAGCAAGACTTAAATAAGATGCTCTTACCTCCTTACTGTAGGAAGAAAATAAATGCTCCGGTTTATCCTTCAAGAAGAACTGCTGTCTCGAAAATTAAATTTAAGTTTGATGGAAGTTTAGAAAGGTAGAATCAAGGTTACAACAGCGTGATGTGTATATATATCACTTGGTTGAACAACAAGAACCGTAGGATCAACTTGATCTCAGCTGTTGGTTATGAAAAGAAAGGAAATGACTGAAGAAGGAGAGAGTGATTGAAATGGCTGCTGTGTCCTTCGGTCATCTTTCATAGCTGACTCTAGGGTAATGGTAGGGATGATGAGCATTTAATGCTGCTGTTCCCTCCCCCCATCAGTGGAGTATTTTAAAAAAAAATGGGTACTGTAGCTACCCGAAGCATTCATGCCAAAACACTCCTTTAAAGGTAGAACAACTTATAATCCTCATAAGCTTTACAAAATCATTTAGAAAATAAATCTTTTGGACATCACATTGCAGATAAATTTTTCATAATAAGAAAATAATTTCAATATTCACAACTTATAAGAAAATAATTTTCATAATAATAAAAAAAAAAATAATAATAATAAGCAAAAATAATTAGATTTCATAACGAAATTTATATACAAATCCGGGTCTTCACACCGCATCTCCTCTTTCATTGCTTCCTCCCACAGATTAGCATCATCTAAGGCTCTCGTCACTTTAACTGAACCAGGTTCATCACTAGTGACTGTCAAAGCATAAGAGACACTAAGTGAATACCTGCTAGGTGTTTTCCTAACCCGTGTGGATCTCCCCAATGTTAGTTCTGCTTGAGGCTCTTGTTCGGCCTCCACTCCATGATCTGAATCAACACTATCATCATCATCCTATTGAACTGATTGTTTTTCATCTGAATCATCATCAATAGCTTCTGATGTACCATATGGGTCTTCATCTTCCACATCCTTTATTGAGCTCATATCAAACTCAACATGACTAGTCTCCTTGGGTAAATTTTCAGTGACAGCATCAACCTTTGATGTTTCTCTAAACACCACATCTCTGCTGTACACAATAGTCCGGGTCTCTGGATTCCACAATTTGTAGCCCTTGACTCCATCTTTATAGCCAACAAACTTGCACTTCTCAGATTTGTAGTCAAACTTTGTCCTTTTCTCCTTAGGCACATGTATATAAGCATCACAACCAAACACATGAACATGACTCATACTTGGCTTCTTTCCAAATATTACCTCATATGGTGTTTGATCCTTTACCGCTGAAGTAGGAGTTTGATTTTTCAAGTAACATGCTGTAGCAACTGCTTCTGCCCAGAACTCAGGCTCCAAGCTTGCTCAACTTCGCATACATCTAGCTTTATCCATGAGTGTACGATTCAGCCGTTCCGCCACTCCATTCTGCTGAGGTGTATACCTTATGGTGTTTTGTCTTGCAATGCCTACTTCTGTACAATACTTGTCCACGAACTTATACTCCAAACCATTGTCTGTCCGAAGAACTTTGATCCTTCTATCAAGTTGATTTTCAACTAATGCCTTGAACTCCTTGAACTTTTCAAGCACATCCAATTTCCTTTTCAAGAAATAAATCCAAGCATACCTTAAGTAATCATCTATAAAGGAAACGAAATACCTTGATCCTCCAAGAGATTCATCCGGAGACTCACAAAGATCACTGTGTATCAAATCCAACACCCTTGTAGCCCTTGTACCTTCACCCTTAAACTTTACTCGACTTTGCTTTCCATACAAACAATGCTCACGAAAGCCAAATCCCATAGAACAATTTGGGACCCCTTCCATTAGCTGCTTCGAGGCTATGGTAGAAAGCCCCTTCTCTCCTATGTGTCCAAGCCGCTGATGCCACAACATGGCTACACTAGTGTTATCATTAGGCTCTGACTCAGAAATCAATGCACGCCTAAACTGAGGCTCAACAGTGTCTCCCAGCAGCTTGTACAAAGTACCATATCTAGTGCCCCTCGCAATTATCATTGAACCGCGAGTCATCTTGCATGAATCTTTAGTGCAACTAAAGGTGATACCTGCATCTGTCATCATGCCCACTGATATTAAATTTCTGCTGAGTCCTGGAATATGCATAACTCCGGGGAGGGTCTTCACCAACCCATCACTCATTTTGAGTCTAACTTTCCCATGTCCAACTATCCTTAGTGTCTCACTGTTCCCCAAGTAGACACTACTCCCATCATATTTCTCATATTCGCAAAACCATTCCTTGTGGGAAGTCATATGATAGGAAGCTCCAGTGTCAATATACCACACATCAGAATCTGACTAAGCCACGCAAGCTGCCACCAAGTACAAGTCGCCGTCATCCTCCTTTTTTTTTGGATCACCCTTGTCTCCTTTGGCTACTTTGTTTGGATAGTCTTTCTTACCATGTCCAGTTTCTTGACACTTCCAGCACCGCATCTTTTAGATCTCCCACGTGATCTAGATTTGCCGTTTGACCGCCTACTTTTGTCTTGATTTCTGCCTCTTACAATCAAGGCCTCCTTGGTGGAACTCTGCATACCATGATGTCTCATATCCTCAGATTACAAGGCCGCAACAACACTCTCAAACGAGATCTTTGTATTCTCACTACCAATCGCAACAATCAAATTGTCCCAGGAGTCTGGCAGTGAACAAAGTAAGGTAATGGCTTTGTCATCATCCTTTATATCACAATTAATTGAAGCTAATTGACTTACCAAGGTATTAAATTCCTGAAGATGAGCCGAGAACGATCCACCATCCTCCATCCGCAACTTGTACAATTTCTTCCTTAGAAATAATTTGTTGACAAGAGATTTACTTTGGTAGAGGTTCTCCAATTTTGTCCATAGGTCCTTTGCGGATTTTTCACCGGCAACATTCACCAAAACAGTAACGGCTAGACACAACCGAATCAATCCTCGAGCCTTTCGATCTAGTTTTTCCCTCTCGGCAATTTTATCTTTTGTCGTCGTATTAACAATAGAGGAAGAACTACCATCCTCCTTTTCTGTAATAAGTACTGGTTTTGGATCTTCAATCATCGACCACAGATCACGATCCACGAGTAGATCCTCCATCTTGAGTTTCCACAATTCAAAGCTCTTCCCATTGAATTTCTCAATCTCAACTCTAGATGTATTCGTCGACATCTTAAACCCAGATTAATCCCAAAAACTCTGTGCGCAAACCAAGCTCTAGATACTAGATGTTGGGAATAAGACCTTGACAAATACCAAACCGCAAGTAAAAAAATAATTCAATCACAGAAAAGAACACAAAAATTTACCATGGTTCACCCAAATCCGGGCTACGTCCAGCCTGTCTGAATATTATTACTATTGATCCAAGTTTTCCATAAGATATAATTATGGTGGAATATCTCACACTCCGCTAATCTACCTTGCAAACTTTCAATAGTTACATAATATCATCACCCCCTTGTAAGAGACCCTCACAAACAACTAAATATTATAATTTAGTTTTTGATGTACCCAAAAACACAATAAACCATTGTATTTATAGACCCCAACATAATGTTAGAAACCCAAAAGGAATTGGAAAAAAATAACCAAATCCAAAACCCAATTGGAAACCTATTCTGATTAGGAATAGAAATAAAACACATGCCAATAGGAAATAGAAAAACCTATTCCTAATTGGAAATAGATAATGTTGAAGTATGATCCAACTCCAACAAATTTTAAATGACATAAAAAATGAATGGTTTAAAATTTGTCGAATGTATTTATGAACTTTTATTTGTAATAATTTGTTGGTGTCTGTATTATTATTATAAACTAAATCAATTCTTCAATGAGATTATAATGTAATTTGCTTGGACTTAAAATTTACAAATTTTAATATTTATGACCAAACAAATAATTCTTCTATTTAGAATTTTGAATATTTCAATCGATACCTGAACTTATCCTAAGATTCCTTCATACGATTGCCTTGGCCGGAATGTTTTGTAAGGAACGTAATTATCGTCGAACTCGCAACAAATTAACATTTTTCTTATTTTAGTTACATAAATTTTAAGTAAAATTGTTTAAATAATATTTAAATGACTTTACTTTATTGTACTTAATTTATTTTTAGAAAATTTTATGTTTATTTAATAAAATAAATTAATTTTTATAATATTTTTATTAAAATGGTATTTTTTAAAATAATTTTTCATTGAATTTTTTGTACAAATTTGATGATTAAATTATTATTTGATCATGTAATTTAAATAAAATATACTATCTCCGTCCCAAATTAAGTGGCTTAACTATTGTAGCAACACACATTTTTATGTTAAATTTACAAAATGTTAGATATTTAAAAAAATTAAAATTTTAATAATATTAATCTTCATCTTCCAAAGGTTTATTTTATTATTTTTATTAAATAAAATAAAATATTTAACATATATTAAACATCGCCTAAAATCACGTGTAAAAAGTATGCTAAGCCACTTACAATCATTACAAATTTTTATTGTAATAAAATTTTATTAAAATATATACTAAAATATATAATTGTCAGAAATCATGTAAAAAGAACTTATTAAATATACATTCAAATAATCTAAAATATAAATAAAAGTTAAATCAACAAGTCAAACATTATTATTATTTACAATAATTAAAAATATACAAATTACTTTAACTTTTATAATTAGTTTATACAAATATATAACTAAAAAAATAGAACCCGTATTTGACACATGTAACAAAACTAATATACATAAATGGCCAACTTAGAAAAAATTTCTAAGTATATTTTAATAAAATTTGTATTGTACTCTGTATGGTTTAAAACTCTGTTAGATTTAAAACTCTGTTAGGTTTTATAACATTTGATGATAATTGTACTTAGAATACCTAGAAATACAAATGTATAGTTAGTGGTAGTTTATAGCAATTGAGTTTTTGTAGTTGGTAGTTTACTCTCTAACTATTGTAATATATTTTTCTGAAAGAGTAGTTTAATTTATATTGTAAAAGACTACCACAATTGCATTAGAGAATTCAACAAAATTAGGGATAATGTTTAGTCTATTAGGGACTAACTACCAGAGAATGAAGATTTATTGAAGTTAGTCAAGCCTATCAGAGATTAAGGCCAAGTTTATCGGAGACTAGAGAATAAGCCTATTGAAAACTAAGCTAAGCCTGTCGGAGACTAAAGAATAAGTCTATCGGAGACTAAGCTAAGCCTGTCGGAGATTAAAGAATAAGCTTGTCGGAGATTAAAGAATAAGCTTATCGGAGACTAAGTTAAGTCTGTCGGAGACTAAGCTTACTCGACCAGAGACTATTGTTGAAGCCATAAGAGTCTAAAGTGATGTTTAATCTTTGATGTAGTACAGAGTTCTAATTTAATTAGAAGTTGACTTCAACATGGACAAAGAAATTATGTTGAATACAAAGCTGGTTAAGAATGATACCAGAGATGTTTTTCTTCTTAAATTAGAATAACTATTCAGATTGTATATATAATTATATTATCGAATAGGATTAGAAGCTAAATTACGATTCAGAATCAGAACCTGTAATTGAATTTATAGATATACAAGAAGTTGTACAATTGCAAAAATAGCCAATTGGAAAGCAAGAGTCATAATACCAACAAATGAACTATACCATTTGATCCCTAAAAATTGTATTAAAATACATCATTCTATTGATTTGTATATATATATATATATATATATATATATATATATATAGTACATAAAATTGAAGCTGACAATCGATTTGTGATTGTTAGAATTTGTAATCAATTATTAATCAATAAAAGAAATTGTTTATAAATTTGACTTGTTCTGTTTATTCCATAAATTATATTATTTTAAATAACAAGAATTCAAAAAGATTCATAGAACTTGTATTTAACCCCTTATTCTACAAGTTTTAGACTGTCTTACTGGGATAACAAGTGGTATCAAAGTTTGATTGATTTAATTCAATTCAAAAAATTCAAAGATGGCCAACGACGAAAGTAGTAGCTCCAACATAATGAGTTATGTTGACAACCGTGATGGTGGAATCAGAATTCCAGTACTGAAGAGGGAAGAATATCCAATCTGAAAACAAAAAATGTATATGCACGTGAGGGCTACTAACCCTGATTATATTGATAGAATTGAGAAAGGTCCATATTAACCAAGGAAATTTGTTCTTTCAAAGACAATGGAAGGAACAATAATAGCTGAACACGTTGTACTTGCACCTGAAAGTGATTACACTACTCAAGATAAGTTGCAAGTGTTAAAAGATGCTAAAGTGATGAAAATGCTCTACAATGGTTTGGATAAAAATATGTTCACAAACATCATAAACTGCACTACATCAAAACAAATCTGGGACACCATTAAAGTTCTGTGTGAAGGGACAGACCAAGTCAGAAAAAATAAAAGGTCATTGTTGACGCAATAATATGAATTGTTTCAAGTAAAGCCTGGTGAACCAATAACATCAGTATATGATAGATTCAAGGCTTTGCTGAATGACCTGAAAATTCTTGGAAAGTCCTATAACAATGAAGATGTAAACACCAAATTCATGAGAGCTCTTCCATCAAGTTGGGATCCTAAAACAACTGCAGTAAGGGAAGCTCATGATTTGGATACTCTCACATTGGGCAGGCTCTACGAAAATTTAAAGACTTATGAACTAGAAGTATAGCAAAGACAAAAGATGCATAGTAAGGACAAGGGAGCTGCACTAATGGTTGAGACCAAGATGTCTCATGAGGAGCTTGATGATAAAACTTACACTGCAAGTTCTATTGAAGAAGAACTAAATTTGACACTGGTGATGACATGGAAGAATTCATGGCCTTCATGGCAAAACAGTTCAAGAAATTCAGAGCTAGCAGGAAAGGTAGGAAATCATCAAAGAAGCCTAACCCAAAGAAAGAAGGTCAAACTGTGACCTTTGACAAAAAAAAAAAAAAAAAAAAGATGTTATAACTGTGATGGGTTAAGGAACTTTGCTAATGAGTGCAAGAAGCTTAGATCAAATGAGAGATCTAAGGATGACAAGAATGGAAAATCAAGGAATGATCTTGCTGATATGAAGTACAAATCTAATAGCAAGGCCTTGATTATTGAAAGCAAAGACTGGATTGACAGTGATTCTAATGAAGAAATTGTCAAATTTGCCTTGATGACTCATACTAATGAGCCAAGTGATTCTTTAAAGATATGTGATGCAACTCAAAACTTTAATCTGCTTAATCTAATTGATACATCTAGTATAGAGAGTATACAAAAAGATATGTCTGATTTGCATGTGAGCTTCAGATCATTAACAATTGGACATGCCAAAATCAAAGAATCACATGGCCAACTCTCAAAAAGAAATAAATTTCTTGAAGAGAGACAAATACAATTTGACACTATTAAGACAGAATTGAATAAAGCTCATTATATGATTGTTGCTTTGAAAAAGAGGGAATATTACTTAGTCGAACAACTTGAACTTGAATAAGCTAAGATAAGACAATGGAACCAATCCTCTAAAAAGCTGTCAGACTTGGTAGGAAGTCAAATGGTACGCCAAAAATCTGGTCTAGTTTATGATGAGTACCTAGAAAAGAAACCAGAAATAGAAGAGAGTGAAGGGACTGCTAGCTCCATGACTCAAAAGCCAATTCCTATTAAAAGGATTAATTTTGTCTCACTTGTCAATGAACCCAAGTTTTCATCAACACTCAAAGTCAACATGTCACTGTTGTTCAGACTTGATACCTTTTCCACTAGTAGAATTTGATATCATTTTGGGTAGGGATTGGTTAGGAAAATATAAGGCCAAAGTTGATTGTTTTAGGAAGTGTGTATTACTTAATATACCTCAAAACAATAAGGTAACTTTCCATGGAACCAAGCCGACAAATTCTAGCCATATCCTTACTAACATGTAAGCTAGGAAACTAGTTAGAAAAGGATGTGAAACTTTCCTAGCCTATGTCCAAGACGTTTCAAAAGAGAAACCTACAACAGAGGATATCCCTGTAATCCAATAATATAAGGATGTATTTCCCGAAGAATTACCAGACTTACCCCCTGACCGAATAGTAGAATTTGGCATTGAATTAGCTCTTGGTACGACACCTATATCAAAGGCACCATACCGTATGGCTCCAGTATAATTAAAAGAATTGATGATACAATTGTAAGAACTATTGGATAAAGGTTTCGTTCATCCTAGAGTTTCACCCTGGGGAGCCCCTGTCCTATTTGTAAAGAAGAAGGATGGATCAATGCGTTTATGCATTGACTATCATGAATTGAATAAGGTAACCATTAAGAATAGGTACTCTTTACCAAGAATAGATGATCTCTTTGATCAATTGAAAGATGCAGCCTACTTTTCTAAGATTGACTTAAGGTCTGGTTACCATCAATTAAGGGTAAAAGCTGATGATGTTTTGAAAACAACATTTCATACCCGATACGAACATTACGAGTTCCTTGTAATGCCATTTGGTTTGACAAATTCCCCTACAACATTTATGGACCTGATGAATCGAGTTTTTAAACCCTATTTAGACAAGTTCATTATTGTGTTCATAGATGATATTTTGGTTTATTCCAAAACAAAGGAAGAACATGAAGAACACCTTCAACTTGTTATGGAGACTTTGAGAAAAGAAAGGTTGTATGCTAAGTTTTCTAAGTGTGAGTTTTGGTTGCAAAGGATACAATTCCTTGGACACGTCATTGATAGGAACGGAATAACGGTAGATCCAATGAAGATTGAGGCAGTGACTGAATGTCCTTAACCAACCACTCCGACTGAAGTAAAAAGTTTTCTTGGATTAGTTGGTTACTATAGACGATTCATAAAGGATTTCTCAAAACTAGCAGTACCACTAACCAACCTCACCAAAAACGTAACAAAGTTCTTATGGACTCCTGAGTGCAAAATAAGTTTTCAGGAATTAAAGTAAAGGTTAACTATGGCGCCAATCCTGACCTTACCTGATGACACTGGAAATTTTATCATTTTCAGTGATGCATCCTTACTAGGACTAGGCCGTGTGTTGATGCAACAAGGAAAAGATATTGCCTATGCTTTAAGGAAATTGAAGGAGTATGAAAAGCATTACCCAACACTCGACTTAGAATTAGCTGCGATCATTTTTGCACTTAAGATTTGGAGACACTATTTATATGGAGAAAAATGTGAGATATACACGGATCATAAGAGTTTAAAGTATATCTTCACACAGAAGGAACTGAGTATGAGGCAGTGTAGATGGTTGGAATTAATTAAGGATTATAATTGCACAATAAATTACCACCCTGGAAAGGCTAATGTTGTAGCAGATGCCCTGAGCAGGCGTGAACGTTTAAACATCATAACCATGCAATCTGAGTTGTGTAAGGATTTAGAACATTTACAACTCAACGTTTTGTCTATAGTGGATGATGTACAAATAGAAGAAGTGACTCGGGTGGAGCCCCAACTGTATAATCAAATTGAGAAGGTACAAGAAAACCATCAAAAGGACAAGGAAAGACTCTTTGTAAAAGAAAAAGGGAGATGTCGAATAGATGCTAAAGGTCTACTACGATTTAAAAATAGGATTTGGATACCCCCAAGAGAAGAATTGTGACATGAGATCCTACAAGAGGCACAACAGTCCAAATTCTCGATACATCATGGAAGTACCAAAATGTATCAGGATTTACGTTTAAATTATTGGTGGTCCAACATGAAAAAGGAAGTCCCTGATTGGGTAAGTCGTTGCTTAACTTGTCAACGAGTAAAGGCAGAACATCATAAACCAAGTGGGTTACTTCAATCCTTGGAAATCCCAAAATGGAAATGAGAATTCATTATAATGGATTTTATAATAGGACTTCCCACTATAATTAGAGGAAGTAATGCTATTTGGGTTGTTGTTGATAGATTGACCAAGTCAGCACATTTCCTGCCTATAAAAGATACTTCCAAGATGGATCAGTTAGTAAAACTCTATGTGAAAGAGGTAGTAAATAGATATGGAGTTCCTATATCCATTGTGTTAGACAGAGACCCTTGTTTTACCTCACGATTTTGGAATAAGTTTCAAGAATACCTTGGTACCCGATTAGATATGAGTACTGCATATCATCCCCAAACATATGGGCAATCAGAAAGGACAATACAAACCTTAGAAGAGCTATTAAGAGATTGTACTTTGGATTTCAAAGGGAGTTGGGATGAACACCTACGATTAGTAGAATTTGCCTATAATAACAGCTACCATACCAGCATTGGTATGACTCCTTTTGAAGCACTCTATGGTAGGAAGTGTAGAACTACATTACATTGGAATGAAATAGGAGAGAGGAAGTTAGAAGGACCAGAAATGATCCAATAAACAAAAAAAGCTATTACTATCATTCGACAGAGGATGAAAGTTGTCCAGGATCGACAAAAGAGTTATGTAGATCAACATCGTAAAAACCAATTAATGAATATTAGAGATTTTGTTTTTCTTAAAGTGTCCCCTTGAAAAAGAATTACAAGATTTGGAAAGAAGGGAAAACTAGAGCCTCGTTATGTTAGACCCTTCAAAATATTAAGAAGGATAGGATCGGTAGCATACGAACTAGCATTACCTCCAATCTTAGGACACCTCCATAATGTATTTCATGTTTCGATCCTACGACCTTATAAACCTGATTTCAAAAGGGTAATAGATTACCAATCTATTGAAATCAATGAGGATCTGGCATATGAGGAAGAACCAATCCAGATAGTGGATCCTCAAGTTAAGAAATTGAGGAATAAGGACATTTCTTCTATAAAAGTTATTTGGAGAAACCATGATATTGAAGAAGCTACATGGGAATTAGAAAAGGATATGATTGATAAGTATCCCCACCTATTTCATGAGTAAATTTCGGGGATGAAATTTTTTTTGGGGGGGGGGGGGGGGGGGGGGGGTGTAATACCCCAAATATGTATAACATTAAAACTGTTAGTAAATAAATTTTAATCAAAATTTATTTACGAGCATAAGTAGTTATTTCTTTATAAATACCAAAAGAAAATTAATTTTTGGTATGAGATATGATCTGAATTAATTTATATGGTAATATGAATTAAATGAATTTCTGGTGTAAGATTCTACCGGAATTAATTTATCTGTTACTAACATTATAGGAAGGATAGTTGAGTAATTACTATGTGGTAATATGAATTACTACGACTATTAAATTAATTCTTGGTATAAGATATTACCAGAATTAATTTATGTGATAGTAGAATTACGGGGAGAAGGCTGAATAAGTTACCCCATATGATGAGGCGTTACAGATGTTGAATCCTTTCTCGATGAGTAAGCATATTAAAAGCTGAGTCATTAGTAGTTTGTACCACCGTTTGACACCTATTAGTAACTCATATTTATCATACTTACGTGTAACATATTGTAGATTTAGTAGATTTAAGTTATCATACTTACGTGTAACATATTGTTAGCATATTTAGTAATTTAGTAGATTTCAAGTCCGATGTTTATCTAAGTAAGAAATATCTCAGATATTTCTTTTCCTAGCGCCTATTTAAGGAGACCTCTACTACTCATTTTCTTCACAACACTCTCAAACGCATAAATTCCATAAACCCACGATAATATTCATTTAGCTTGTTCTGCAGTATCAGGAGCTTGCCAGGTAAATATTAAGAGCTTTTGTTAAGTTATTTATGTTCATTATTTAGTCGTTTAGCTTGAATAGAAACCTGCATGAAACCTTAAACTATATCGTCCCTGTAGAGATAAACCACTTGGATAATCTCTATACATGTTAGTCTCTGATGACTAAAAATGTTAATTCCCGATGGAAAAAACATGTTAGTCTCCGATGAATAAACATGTTAGTCTCTGATATATAAAATTGTTAGTCTCCGATGAATAACTTATCCACTGATGAGTTATTCTAGTTAACTTAGTCTCTGATGTATAAAATTGTTAGTCTTTGATGAATAACTTATCCACTAACGAGTTGTTTTAGTTATCAGAGGATAATTTAGTCTTTGATAATTAAAAATTTGTTAGTCTCTGATGAATAACTTATCCCCTGATGGCCGAGAGTCATCCCCTGATGGCCGAGACTCACCCCCTGATGACCAAATGAGTTTGGTGATAGCTTAAAAGTTCGGTGACAAGTTTGGCGATGACTTGCGAGTTTGGCGCTGAACAAAATATCCACCGATGAGTTTGGCGATGAACAAATTATCCCCTGACAACCAAGAGAGTTTGGCGATAGTCAAATATCGACCAGTTTGGCGATGACCAAATCATCCCCTGATGGGTAATATCCACTAATAGGTAGTTATCCCCTGACAGGTAATTTCCCCTGATGGTAAATATCCACTGATGAGTAAATCATCCCCTGACAGATATTCCCTAATGGCTATGAGATATACCCTATTAACATAAATTTTATCCCCTGACAAGTAGAATTCATCCCCTGATGCAAACTTAGCATTACTTAAATATTATAACTTTATTACCTGAGCATGGTAGTATATAGTTCTAATTTTTGTTAATCATTTATGATTTATAAAACAGATTTCGCAGACCTATCGTACGTTGTCACCCCGGTCAAGGCAAGTAATGTATTTGTTATTATTCTTCCAACGTATAACTTAGTTGTTCAGTTATACATAATTTATTTCCAAG
Organism: Centella asiatica; assembly: GCA_014636745.2. Taxonomy (NCBI): domain Eukaryota; kingdom Viridiplantae; phylum Streptophyta; class Magnoliopsida; order Apiales; family Apiaceae; genus Centella; species Centella asiatica. The sequence goes on from CM025782.1 coordinate 6,868,293, forward strand.
TGATATATTTATCATCTTTTCAATATATCACACAAATATTTATATAGATATAAAGATAGTATGATGTTTATCTCAAATTAAACACATGATCAATTAATTCGATCTATGTCAAGCTATGACAGACAACTACTTAAACTTTTCTTCTTGTGTATACATAATTGTTTCGTATGCATACTGATAGAGAATTAATTACTCAATTAAAGCTAATACTATTTTGAGAGATGCTTGATTTTAATATCTTGTTTATAAACATTTATCGGTTTCATGTTAATACATGACATTTTAAGCTATTCAGTTTTTACAAGGTTAATAAATACCTTATAATTGTAAATAAATACCTTATAACTTCACTAAGACTACAAGGATGCTGTGTGATCACCTTGGTAAGTCCCCTGATGTCAAGACTCTCACTGAAATTACAAGGATGCTATGTAGTCACCTTGGTAAATTCCACTGAGGTGTCGAAATCCTATCCACTAAAAGAACTTTACTATGAGTAGGGGAATCAATCCGGATATGAGAATGAGATACTCTATTCTGTCGGGCCCATGAGAATTTAGATGTAATTAAGTATACTATTAAATGGCATACGTATGTACATAACAGACCACAATGAAATAGCATTGGCCCGCTATTGTCATGTGGTAAGAGATATTCTCAGTAGGCCCTTGTGCCGAACAGAATTGACAATCAAGTAAGTCATAGTACTGAAAGATGTCTGAGGACTTATGTGGATTCCTTATTTCTTCATTTCAGAGGCAAGATATTGCCAATATTTCTTCTATCCAAAGATATGGATTCTTTCCATCTGAATTCATCAGTTGAGATCATAACGTTATTTTGATACTTTGAACTAGTTTCTTATCCAGATTAATTTTAGATGTCGTATATTATATTACTTGCTGAGCTTTTGTTGTTTATACTTGCTTGATTCTCTTTCAGTTCAACCCAAGAAAAAAGAAGGTTCTAAGGGTAAGGAAAGGTCATGTCAGTACCAGTAGATCTGACAGTCTAGGGCTCATAAATAGGATTTTCAGTTGGTTTGATCTTGTTTTGTTTTCAAGAAAAAGATATGTTATTCCGCTTCTAAGAACTTTCAAAATAATGTTTGTAATAATTATTGTGCATACTGCATTTTCAATTATTATTATAAAGAAAAGAGGTTTTTGTGTGATAGCTCTTTGTATCCCCCTTTGGCAACCTAGTTTTCCGCTAAAGGCCTAAGTCTCAACAGTTAATATTAAACTGACGATGCTAGTCTATGGTTGGGAAATTAGGGCTGTCACAATGCTTAGTTCGATTGATATGTATCTACAAGAGCAATCCACCACTGAGAGGAGGCTTCAAACATTGTAATCAAATGTCCAGTCCATTATGTAGAAACAAGATAAAGTTGTTCTTGATCTTCAAAACCTCACACAACTTCTTCATCAGGCCATTCCTACACTGGCTATTGTTTATCCTTCATCTTTACATACTGATGTCAAAAAGGGGGAGAGTAGTCAGATAAAACCTACAGTTCAAATTCCACACTAGGAAGTTGTCCCTAAGGACACACACTTGGTTAGTTTGATGGCTGAATTAACAAGACTTCAAGATGTAAATAGAGAACTTGATGCAGCCATCAAGTCTAGTATTCCAGCAGCAACAACAACAACAATAATAACAGTTCCTTCTTCTACTGCGATAGTCCCAAGCACCAAACAAGACAAAGGCAAGGGCATTCTAGTTGAGGAACCAAATAAGACAAAGTCTATTCAACCAGGACAGCCTAAGCTATTAGGAGATGCCATGAAGACTGCTCACTTTCCCACTCCAGTGGTGTTAATTATGGATGGGAAAGTGGAGTTAGTTTTTCCTCAAGAACATAAATTGGTGGAAGCTGACGCATTATATGCTCAACAATTACAAAAAGAAGAGGAGATGGCAATCGCAAGGGAAGAGGAAGCAACAAAGAAAAAGACACTGGTGACAAAGAAAACAAGAGCTCAAAAGTCTGCAGAGACTAGAAGGAGAAATAAGGAGATTGAGCAAGCTGAGAGAACTACTAGGAGGAAGCCAGTGATGAGAAAACCTCAAAAGAAACCTGAAACTGCTTTGGTGACTATGTTTAACACTCAAACATCTAAACCAGTCCCAAGTAGTAAAATCTCCAAAATTGGAATGGCTGACATGTCTGAAATAAAGGAAGCATTTAAGAAGAGTGTTACAACCATTAATCTTAAAAAGGATGGAATGAGAAGGAGTATCTCGAAGTCATTCAAAAAGATGGAGAGACTCTACGTCTAAATAAGCCAAGCCTGAAGATGAGGTCCTTCAAAGATCTGGAATGGTTGTTGTCTATTGTACCTGAAGATTTTGTACTTAACCTGGAATTCAAGAGGAAAATTCAAAAGGAGATTGAGGTGTTGGAAAAGCTAATCAAGTTGCCACAAGTTCAAACTCCTCCACTTTCTTCTGGATTGTTGTATAAGAATTTTCATTGGGATGTTGTTTGCTTTGACCATAACAAACAAATCAATAAAACAAGCAAAGGTGAAGTTGAAGGATTCATTGTTTTACTTGAGAGTTCAATTAATGAAGATGAGATCAAGTTCAGAAAGCTGCTGGAAGATAAGGTCTAAGAAATTAACAAAAAGGAAAAGTTGAAATTGTAACTGTGATGTTTATTTTTGAAGTCAGACTTATAGGATTTAAACCTGAGTCTTTGTGGAGCTGAATTTAGAATCAAAGATCTTAGTTCAGGTACATTTGTAATTAACAGATTCTTTAAATTTTTGGTTCTAAATTATTCTTGGAATTTTTGAGTTTTGACATCATCATTAACCTTGATTTATATTTATCACTTTGATAATCATAAATAGGGGGAGATTGTTAGGTTTTATAATGTTTGATAATGATTGTAATTAGAATACCTAGAAATACAAATGTACAGTTAGTACTAGTTTATAACATTTGAGTTTTTGTAGCTGGTAGTTTACTCTCTGATTATTGTAATATTTTTTTTATGAGAGTAAATTAATTTGTATTATAAGAGACTACCAGAACTGCATTAGAGATTTCAACAAGTTAGAGATTATGTTTAGTCTTATCGAAGTCTAGGGAAAGTTCATCAGAGATTAAGGCAAAAGCTTGTTAGAGACTACAAATCAAGTCATCAGAGACTAAGCTCTTAGTCATCAGAGACTTAAGCTTAAGTCATGAAGACTAAACTTAAGGCATTGGAGACTAAGCTTAAGCTGTCGGAGACTAGATATACTTGATCAGAGACTGAAGTTGAAGCAGTCAGAGACTAAAGTGAAGATTATTTTCTGATGCAGTACAGAGTTCTAATTTGATTAGAAGTTGACTTCGACATGGACATTGAAGACATGTTGAAGGTGAAGTTGGTTAGGAAACTAACTAGAATTGTAATTGATCATGTAATTGGTTAAAAAAACCTATTTTCAATTGCAGATAGAAAATCATTATTGAATAGGATTAGAAGCTGAATTACGATTCAAATTTAGAAGCTGTAATTAATTTTACAGAGTTGTATTAGAAGCAATATATTTTCATAGATTTATATATACACAATACAAAAATTGAAGCTGACAATTGATTTGTGATTGTTAGAATTTGAAATCAATTGTTAATCAATAAAAGTAATTTTTTATAAATTTTTCTTGTTCTTGTTCTTTATTTTCCGCAAGTTATATTACTTTAAAGAACAGGAATTTGAAAAAGATTTCAAGAACTTGTATTCAAGCCCCCTTCTGCAAGTTCTAGGCTATCTCACCAGGACAACAAGTTATCTGTGTGCATCATCTCTGGTACTCAATCTCTTCTTATTGGACCAACTTCCTTTATTTAATTTTAGAGCCCTAATTGAGTTAGTTGTCTACTACAGTCAGCCATATGTCATCCTTATGTCATCTTCAATATCCACTGATGGCTTCTTTATCTACTGATGACCTCTGGTAGGGGTCTAGTGCAGTTAGCCATATGTCATCTTCAATATCCACTGATGGCCATTATTTTTTGATGAGTAAATTATCCTCTGATGACTTATTATCTACTGATGAACATTTTATCTACTGATGACCATTTGTTCACTGAAGAATATTATCTGTTGATGAACATTTATCTTGTGTTGCAACTCAACTATTGATAGGTGTTTATGCTCTGATCTTGCAACAAACTTCAAGTTCAATCCAGTTCAATAATCTTTAATCTTTAAGTTCAGTTCCTGCTGCTACAGATTATCCTCTGCTAGTAGCTGTGATGATTTATCCTATGAGTTATCTTCATATGTACATTTTACACATTCAGAGGATAACTTCCACCGGTTTTTCTATTATCCACTAATGAATAGTTTATACTATCAGAGAATAATACTTAAACAAAACCAGCTGGAATATATCTGCTGATGCACATCAACAGGTTCTAGTACAATTATAAATTCTAACAATTCTAAGTATTATACATCATCAACAAATGTTATAATTCCTAACAATCTCCCTCTATTTTTGATTATCAATGATAAGCATAATCAAGGTTTGATGATGATGTCAAAACCCAAAACTCATAACAACACTACTTAGAATTGAAATTAAAGATGTGAAAACACGATTGTACATAAACTCAACAGTGATGGTGTCATAGGCTTTGTTGTTGTAGTTCCTCAAGTTCAACCATTAATCTACTAACATCTTTAATATTCTCCCCCTGACTTGATCATTCTTCCCCTTTTTGACATCATCATCTTAATGTTGAAGGGTAGAAATAGTTAGATAAGGTTGACTAGCAGGAAGAATTGTTTCAGCTTATGAATGTCCTTTGAACTATGTTCTGACTATTCTCCCTCTTTTAATGTGTTTTGAATTAGCATGAAGATTAGTAAGAATACTAGTTGTGTGTTCCATGACATTTTTGAGCTTAGTTTGAAGATCATTGATTGTGAAGTGTTGGAGCTTCATATTTGTCTTTTCTGTGTTGATCAATGCTTATAAACATCGTGTGAGTACAATTGCCCTTGATCCTTATGTGATTAAATGATCTAGTATGAGGTGTGTTGATGTATCATTTAATAATCTTGTGTTGTTTTCATCTAACTAAGCATCCACAATCTTTTCTTCAGGTTTATTTGTAGTTTGTGAGCTTTGACAACTATATTGATAATGTCCTGAATAGACATGTCAGTTACCAATTGTTGTTCTTCATCTCCTAAAGTAATTCTTCTCTCAGTATCCTCTGATGTCTAATCAGAGAATATATGAGTTGCAAAGGTATTAGTGTGTGAACATTTCTCTCTATTCTTTTCTTCAAGGATCTCATCATTGCTTACACCATCTCCTTTTCCTTGACTTTTATAAGTCAGCCTCTCACACTCACTTTCTTTAATTTAATTTTAAGCTCTCATCCTCACCTTTTTCCAGACACAAGGTCTAACACTCATTTTGTATTCTCTCAGCTCACTTGAAATATAAAATCTGGTGTTTTAGGTGACCTGGAGTGGGGTAGGAAATGTAACCAGTAAGTGTTCTACATCAGTGGATGTTTGATAAAGAATAGTTGTATTATCCATTGATGAGTTGAGAATTGTTATTTGGTGTTTCAACTACAGAATTGACTTCTCTAATGATTGAACTATTACAGAATTTGAAACCAATGGAATCATTAGATTTCCATTGCTTTTGTAGAACATCTAGCGGAGAAGAAGAATGAGTGTAAAGTGGAGTGTTGGTTGCTCCTCTTAAATAGATAAAATAAGATAATCAATTTAAGACTTTGTGTGTGCACTCTCAGTGATAGGTTGATCATTTATCAGAAAATGTTTCTTCTTCTTCCTCATAAAAGTATAGTTAGGTCTGTGTAGTGTAGACTTATATACATGTGTCCTTGGAGGTGGACTATTTTCAATAGATACAGGCTTTTGAGAGGTTGCACCTGTAGATATGTTTTTTCCTTTTTAGACTTAGTATCATTTTGACAAGATACTAAGTAGTCTGCAAGGGTTCTTACTGTTCTCTTTTTTTTTTCCTTATTACTTCCTTTATCTGCTTACTCTCCCCCTCAGATGTTGTTGGTTGTGGTTGTTTTCTTTTTACAACCTTTATCTTTTGAAAGATAGAGAAAATGACTTTTGTTATAGATTTGGATTTAGAGGGGTTTGCTACTTGGGTATAAGGAGTTGGGTCTGCACTATCCTCTTTCATTGTAGCAGAAGTAGAAGAAATAGAGAAGATAACTCACCAGCAGGTAATTATCCACTGATGGATTGGTCATCAGGGGATAAATTAACCAGTGCTGCTACTTTTATATATCAGTCGATAATTATCCTCCTAGGAGTATAATTATCTGTTGATACTTCATTTTGTTTATCAGTCGATAATTATCCTTTAAGAAGTAAAATTATTTGCTGATGCAACATTTGTTCATCAACTGATAATTATCCTCCGAAGAGTAAAATTATTTGCTGATGGGACAGCTGACTAAAATTATTTACTGATTAGTTATGCTATTAGTGGATAATGATCTCTACTACAATTTACTAGACTTGCAAAAAAATTTCAAGGTTTTATTCACCAAAGTTGAGCATACCTAACTCACTCACCAACCTGTTGAAGTTGAGCATACCTAACTTTGCTTCATCCAATGGTTTGGTAAATATGTTCGCAAGTTAGTTCTGATTCTGGGTTGCAGTGCTTGTTTTAATACCTTTAGTTCAGTGCTCCCAGTTGCTTCTTCTCTGAAAAATAATTCAGCTTCTTCTGAAACTCTCACTTAAATCAGTGGCTTCTGTGTTTTCTGCATTTCCAACATCCACTAATGGAGGTTTCTTGAGTTTCAGCTTCATCTCTCTGATGAGTCAATGCCATCATCTTCTAACTCATCAACTTTACCTTGTGTTAGCAAGGACTTCTCATCAGACATGTGTCTTGAATATTCACTATCCAAAAACTAGATTTGTTCCTTCATGCCCTACACATACAAACGACTAATTCAATTTTGGTACCCAAACATGTTTGGGTCCATTGACATTAGTAGCAGTTAACTTAGCTGCAGTCAAAGATATTTGTTAGTTTTTATCACCCACTTCATAGAGGAAATTACTTTCTTCTTAGTCTTGGGTGCTTTAGTTTTTATCTTTGACCTTTGAGAAGGTTTCCTAAAACTGTTTTTGACCTTGTTAGCATTTAGTTGATTCTTCACATTTCTATTCTTCCTACCAGAGGATAAATTTCTAGAGTGCATGATCCTAGGGACATTCTTACATTTATAAGAAAGGTGGTTGGGGTTTCCACATTTCCAACACTATTTTCTAGGTGCATGTATGGTAGGAATATAGTTGGTAAACTTATTTATCCATTCCTCACCATTTCTATTATTTTTCAACTTTTTTATTCTCTGAAGAGTAAGTTAGCTTTGGATTAGAGCTTTTGGCTCTGAATTCATTTAGTTTCTTTTCGAGCACACTTACTCTATTTTCTAGCACAGCCTCCTTAGTCTTTTCCTCAGTAGCTCCTGCCTTAACAAATTTTATGTTTTTAAAGGTAGGGGCAGTAGCTACTTGAGTACTTGTGCTAGCTTCTAAGGTTCCGATGATTGACAACTCCTCAATCACTAGTTGTTTTTCCTAGACCTTATTATAGCCTAGTCCTTCAGTTTGACTAGTGCTATATTTCCTAATGTTTCCCTCACTTTCTTTGAGAAATGGGTCCATTCATTTAGGATATCTTGGTCTTTCTTTAGTTGTGCTCTTAACCATTCCTCTAATTCTTTTGCACATGCAAGTCTCTCCTTAGTTTTCCTACACTCCTTTTTGACTTGCTCAAGATTTAATAGTTCAGACTTTGAAAAAGAATTTCTCTTTGTTAGCATAACAATTTGTTTTATTTCCATTATTCTGTGAGTTAGAGTTCTAAAATTCTAGTGAAGATTATTTATAACTTGAGTTATATGCTCTACATTCTTAATATTTAACAATTTTAATGCATCAGAGAAGGTCATGTCAGATACCTTAAGTTTGGGGCTTTCTTTTCTTTTTGAACCATCAGAGGATATGGCCATGAGTGCTAAGTTGATGCATTCTCCATCCTTTAAGTCAGTTTCAGCTCAGTCTTTGCCTTTAGTAATGAGTGCTTTGCCTTTGCTTTTGTTAAGGAGATCATAATATTTCTTTTTGTAATACTCCTCATCCTTCTTTTTTGTCTTCCTTGGCCTTCTTGTCAGACCTTGGCTTTCTGCACTCATTAGAAAAATGACCTTTACCATAATAGTTGAAGCACTTGATATTTGATTTATCAATCTTTATTGATTGGCTCTCCTTTTTTGCTAGAGCTAACTTGTTGAATTTCATCTTTCTAAATTTTCCTGCCATTAGTGCCACAATGTCTTTAACATCTTCATGCTCCATGAGTGTTTGGAAGTCCCCATCTTCCATATCTTCAACTTCTTCAACATCAGACTTTATGTCTGATTTCTCAATGAGAGTTCTCATCTTATCAAGTGTTAGGAATTATAACATTTGATGATGATGTATAATATTTAGAATTGTTAGAACTTGGAATTGTACTAGAACAGTAGTGTACTATTAGAGACTACCATTAGAGATTGCAGGGATCATCAAAGACTACAAGGAATACATTGGGAGAGTTCAACAAAGTTGAAGTTAGTCAAGCAGTCAAACCTATCAAAGACTAAGATTTAGTCTATTAGAGACTAAGATTTAGTCTATCGGAGACTAAGAATTAGTATATCAAAGATAAATATTTAGCCTATCGGAGACTAAGATTTAGCCTATCGGAGACTAAGCACTAGCCTATCGGAGACTAAGGATTGCATTATCGTAGACTATTGTTGAAGGTATCAGAGACTAAGGCGAAGACTCTATATTGCATTGAAGGGTACACAAAGCTCATCAGGGGACGAAGCTGGTCAGGGGACAAGACATTAGGGGATAAATCTCCACTTATAAACTAGTCATCAGGGGATAAATATCCACTGATGAATAAGTGAATAAAGTCATCAGGGGATAAATATCCACTGATGAATAAAGTCATATCAGGGGATACACATCCACTGATGAACAAAGTCACATCAAAGGATAAATGGTTTGACATTACAAACCTCTACAAGAGTTCTTCCACAAAGGAGAAGCCGACCAAGATCCATAACAAAGTTGCAATTTGGATCTACAAGGTTGAGAAGCTGATCTGTGAATGCTAAAATATTTAGTAACAGTGATGTGACTTAATGGAGATGTTAGGTAATAGAGTTGTTACAACTACTGATAAAAAGAAACTGCTCTAATAGAACAGAGTAGTTGTTGAAAAGTAAAAAAGATCAAAGATAAGAAGTTGTGTGGACAGTATACAATATACACAACATAGACAACAAAGATTATTAAATATAATAAGAAAAATAGAGAGAGAGAGAGAGAGAGGGATTATTCAGTTATTCACTCTGTAATATGTAGCAAAATCTGAGAGATTTTGAGAAGTAAGTTTTTATAACTTGAGAAGCTAGAAATTAATTTTTAGGTTGCTGTTATTCATACTTGAACATATTTTAGAAGCTAGTATCCATTTTTAATACCAGATTATAATTTTAGATTCCAAAATCAATAATATTCATCCTTTATTGATTGATATAATTTTTCTTGTTTATTAATTCCACAATTAATTTACAAATTATATCGTGATCTTTGCATTGGGAAAAAAACTGAAATTGTATTCAACCCCACCTTCTACAATTACTCATCCAGGAATAAAATCAAGCTTCTTCTTTCTTCTTGATTCAACCACTAACGCTACAAACTTCTCTTCCTTGGAATCTGCATTCAATTTTTGTCTCTATTGAATCTCAAGCTCATAGGTCTTCAAGTTCCTATAGAGCCTGTCCAGGGATATGGTAGACATGTCCTTGGCTTCCCTTACTGCTGTTGTCTTTGCATCCTAGGTTGAGGAAAAAGCTCTTAAGAATTTGATATTAGTATCTTCAACATCATAAACTTTTCCTAAGATCTTTAGGTCTTTAATAAGTATTGAATCTATCATACAACTATGTGATAGATTCTCCAGACTTAGTAGTGAAATACTCATATTGCTGAATGAGTAATAACATTTATTCTTCCTTATTTCTTCTGTGCCCTCACAAAGCACTTGGATAGTATCCCAGATTTCCTTAGCAGTTTCACAATTTGTAATGCTATTGAGCATATCTGAGTCCAAGCCATTGTATAGGATATTCATTACCTTTGAATTAAGATCAGCTTTTTCCTCTAATGAATACTCTGTTGGTGCCTTGTCTACAAAGTGCTCTTCTATGGTTATGACTTCCACAATCTTCAGAGGCACCAACTTCCCAGGTTTGAGAGGACCTTCATTGATTACTTTGATGTAGTCAAGATCAGTAGCCATCAGATGCATGTACATCTTCTTCTTCCACATAAAATATTATTCCCTCTTGAGATAGAGAATCTTGACATTTCCATCCTTACTTGAACCATCCATCTCTTGATCTATTGATTGGTGTATTAATACAAAAAATTGTAACTTCTTTGGGTTCTTTAAAAGTAATAGATAAACTTGCAGAATAATAAAGAATCTCAAGAATACAATGTATACAAACAACATATTATATCAATCAATAAAGAATGACTTTTATTGATTTCAAATTTGAAATATAACCTAGTAATCAAAACTGTTGATACCAGCTTCTTTACTTTATTCAGTGATGAATAGCTGCAACCTTAAAAGTAATTTCTAACTTCTCAAGTTCTAAGAACTTGTTGCTTTGTATCTCTCTTGATATTTAACTCTCAATTTCTTGATACAACTTCTCTTTCTCTATAAATCAATTATAGCTGCTATCTCTTAATTTTTCTTTCAATATGTATAGAGATGTGTTAGAACAAAATAGGCTCAAGTGTTTGTAGAAGGGGGGGTTGAATACAAACACTCAAAACTTTTTGATCATTAAAAACCTTGTTAAGCACTGATGAAAATAACTACAATATTAGAAAAACTAAAATGACTTTAAAATGAACACACAAACATTCAAGTTAAAATAGTTGTATTAAAACTTGATGTTTTTCTGGAAATCTGTTTAACCACAAATGTGATTAAACAACTACAAAATTTGTAACAAGTTACAGCTTCAAATTCACGCTCACTAGCTTCTTACTTTCTTTGAATATTTCTCTCAAGATATATTACAAAGCTTCTCTCTAGTGTTTGTATGCTTCTATTTTTGTTGGTTAATCCATTAGATATCCACACATTTTTGTAATGAGAACTCTTTTGCATATATAGAAGATCAGTAGTTGAACCCACGTGCTTGGACGTGCTGCTCTTTTCAACTTAGCCGTATATTTGTCACATAGATGTCCTTTAGGAATGATGTGTCAGACTACTGTTATTTTTGTTGCTTCTTTTTCTTCCCCTGATCTGCATGCATTTAATGATCAAGAGTTGTCATTGGACCACCAAACTTCAAGAAATATCTTTCTAGTTTATATCTCTTGCTTCTGTAACAAGCTTCATTGATTTACGTGTAAGACCTGATGACGAGTGTATGCAGTCATAACTGTCCATTAATAGCAAGCCTTGACGTGGACTTGATTAGTGCTTTCGGATCCCCTGATGACAAGTCCTATCTAAGACTTGATCAGTGTTTCAACCTTCACTTGATTTATCCAAGTGCTTCTTGATCCCCTGTCGTTAACACTCAAAGAATCCACTGATGGCTTCCACTGATGCAGTGCTGAGCATTCCCCCTGACGGGTTAGCTTGACACTGATATACCCTGACGAGTTTCCCTGACAGGTTGGCATGTCACTGTCATGCCCTGACACATTCCCCCTAATGAGTTTGGCTTGCCACTGCCATACCCTGACGGGTTGATCTGCCTTTGTCATCCCCTGATGGGTTCCGCTGACAATTTTAATCACTGAAGCTTTGTTGATTTTGTTTGGCATGTCTAATGTGCGGAATACTTAAGTGTTTTTGAGTAACAACAGACATCCCTCTTCACTATCAAGTCCTTTAGAAACTTCAACTGATGACTTGTCTAGTGTGAAATACTTCATCCCCTGATGTCTAAGTTGAATATCAGTGGATGCAAAAATATGTGCATATACTTAGGTTTATTGTACACCCTGAGTATGTACAGATGCACAAACAAAACTCTTAGCATCATCATCATTTATTCCTAACAATCTCCCCCTATTTATGATTATCAATTTGATAACTATAAATCTACTTGATACATTGATGATGATGTCAAAACCAATAATTCTACTCTATCAGAAATTTTACAAAATTGTATTAATCTATTCTATTGTATTTGTATGAACAAAAAAAAATAACTGTACAAATATTTCTTATAACTATTACAAAAATATACACTTTTAGACATCATGATCCCTCTTTTTGTTTAGCTAAAACAAAGGGCAATGGATGACTTGATTTAATAGGTTGAGTGTCACTTCCAAGGCCTTGTCTCCATCGATCTGGGTTTTGATCTGAAATCTTGAGCCTGTTGTCTTCCCCTCCTGCTATAAGCTGCTCCAGCTCCTTTTGAAGAAGTCTTCTGAAATTTACAATGTTGGCATTTCTGCTTGATTCCAGAGCTTCAAGAACTAGTTTGAACTCTGACACATTAGCTACAACAAGTTGTGACCAGTAAAAGGTGATGATCTCCCCTTCTACATTTTTGAATTCTACACCTATGGGGTTTATGATCATCTTAGGATATTCTTTGAATCCTTTACTAGGGGCACATCCCTTACTGTTGCTGTCACATTTTGTATCAGCAGGATTCTGAACTGGATGACATGCTCATTCTTATGATAAGCAATTTGGCTTAGAACATGCATCGCTTCCTCCAGGTTAAGCCCATCAACATCTTTGACTCTTATACTTTTCTCCTGCCCATCAGTTGTTCTATAGAATAGTTTTAATGGTCTCTCCAAAGTTGTGGGCAGGCTTCTTTCATCGTTGATGTCTTTCCTCAACCTCTCAAGCATCCCCCTCAAGTCTCTGTTTAGCACCGATGTTTTGGAAATTAAATTCAAGATCAATCCTAACTGCTCAGCATCCATTCTCCTAAACCAGTCCAGAGTGACTGTGAACTGCGACCCATTTTTTAGTTGAACTGTGATTAGCTTTTCCCTTTTGTTATTAGTCCTGACATTTATGCTTTTTATTGAGAACATAAATGTCAGATTCTTCCGCCTTTCATCTCTTAGGGATTCAGCTAGTGTGGGTGGTCCATATGTTATAGGAGAAGGTGCTTGATCATTAGCGTCAGATGACTTGGATTTGGTGGCATTAGGGGATTTAGGTTTTTCTTTGTCTTGATCCCCTGATGCACCCTTAGGAGGTTGAGATTTCTTTGGCTAAGGTTTCCTAGAGGATCTTGGCCTGACACTCTTCTTGTTCTTTTCTTCTTCTTCTTTCTCCTTTGTCATTTCTTTCTCCTTTGTTATTTCCCTCTCTTCCTCCTCTTGAAGTTGTTGTGCATATAACGTATTAGCTTCCACAAGCTTCTTGTCTTGAGGGAAGAAAAACTCCACTTTCTCATCAATTACTGCTTCAACGGGTGTTGGAAAGTGGGTTGTCTTCATGGCATCTCTAAGTAGCTTAGGCCCTGATTGAGTATGTGATTTCTTTTTGGGTTCCTCAATCAGGATACCTTTGCCCTTAACCTTGGTTTTTGGAGTAGGAGCAGTCACATCCCCTGATGGTTGAACATTTGAGGGCTTCTCTACAACATCCCTTGACGATGGCCCTGAAGATTTCTCCCCCTTTTTGACAGCATAATCAGTGGAAGTTGAGAGTCAGGATATGACTTGAAGAACTTGGTGTAGAGTGTCAGCCATAGTCAATTGCAGAGTTTCCATGCTGGCCATTTTGTTGGAGAAGTCAGAAAGTTGTTTGTTAACATTGTCAGCAAGTTTCTTCATCTAGAGCAAGGTTTGGCTCGTAATAAGGGAGTCCACAACTTGTTGTACATTATTTATTTTGTTTGTAAAGTGTGTATAGAATTTCTGAGATTCCACATCCACTGATTGCCCTATCATTATTTGTGATTTGAGCACCTTTGTCAAAATTGGATTTGTGGTCCTTGAAAGCTCCTGTTTAAGTAACTGTACAGTATCTGCCATATGATTCTTTTGAAAGTATAAATCAACTCCAATGAACTGTGGTAAGTCATCCATTGGAGTGTCATCTTTATCATTCTTAGAAGAACTAGAAGTATCTATAGTATCTATATTTTCTCTATTTTCTTTATTTACAATGATCTTATCCTTATCTCCCTCAATCTCTCCTTTTTATGTGCCTTCTAAGGAATCTCTCGAAGAATCTCCTTTTTCTTTGCCTTCTAAGGCAGTGCTCTCATCCTCTCCTTTTGTCAAAGTCCTCTCAGGGAATTGACTTTGCCTCTCTTCACTATGTATTCTCACATCCTCACTCAAAATTGTCCTAGAAGGGCTCCTATGGGCTGTGAGATCAGCTACTGTGGCTAGTTCAAGTAAATTATGTACAGTTACTGGTTCCACAGAAGTGATAGGTGAAGGAGTGGATGTAGCTTGTGTATGTACAATTGGAGAGGTGTATGTTTCTATAGAAGATGTATATACAGGTGGGGGAACATAAAGACTTATTACAGTAGTATATACAGTTGAATTTATGTCCCCTGGCTGATCATTAGTGATTGTATCAATTAAAAATAAGTCAACCATTTGAGTGTGTTGACTATCAATCACTGTGTTAGGGAGTGTTGGCTCCTCCATGAATTGAGAAATTGGAGAATTTGATCTCATAACACTTAATGTTTGTGTTATGATATCTGAAGAAATTTGAGGATTAGTGAGAGAAGGAAGAGGTGTAGAAGAGAGTGTTGACTGGATCACTGAATGAGGAGGTGATCCATCAAAGGAAGTTGTGTGTGCACTCACTGTGTCAATTATCTACAAGTGGTTTTCAGAGACCCTGATGTTAATTTCATTAGGGGCTATGGTCAGTGTATCTACAAGTGGTTTGTTGTAGTCAACCATATGTCATCTTTAATATTCATTAATGGTCATTTTATCCACTGATGGCTTCTTTATATGTTGATGACCTTTGGTAAGGGTCTGCTGCAGTAATCCATATGTCATCTTCAATATCCACTGATAGTCATTATCTGCTGATGAGTAAATTATCCTTTGATGACCATTTATCCTCTGATGACTTATTTTTTGCTGATAAATATTTTATCTGTTAATGACCATTTGTTCACTGAAGCATATTATCTGCTGATGAACATTTATTTTCTGTTGCAACTCAACTAGTGATAGGTGTTATGCTCTAATGTTGCAACTATTTTCAAGTTCAGTTTAGTTTAGTTCAACAATCTTCAAGTTCAGTTCCCGCTACTGCATATTATCCTTTTATGGCTGTTGTGATAATTTATCGTTTAAGTTATCTTTTGATGTACATTTTACACTGTCAGTGGATAATTGCCACTAGTTTGTCTATTATTTACTGATGAACAATTTCACTGTTAGAGGATAATACTAAGACAAAATCAGTTGTAATTTATCTGTTGATGCACATCAGACATCAGTAGGTTCTAGTACAATTACAAGTTCTAACAACTCTAAGTATTATACATCATCATCAAATGTTATAATTCCTAACAATATGTTAAATATTTTATTTTATTTAGTAAAAATAAAAAAAAAACTTTCGGAGATGAAAATTAATACTATAAAAAAATTAAATTTATTTTAAATATTTAAAATGTATTAAATTTAGCATTAAAATGTGTGCTGCTACAATAGTTAAGCCAGTTAATTTGAGTCATATGTAGTATTATATAAAAATTACCTATTATTTGTACTTCATAAGTGAATGGTAAGTATTTGGGGGCAGGAGCGAGGTAGGGTGGATAATAGATTTTCAAAACAATATTATGTGAAAAATACCTAGTGTTTATAGTTTATAAGTGAATAGTAGGTATTTGGGGGTGAGGTAAGTGAAGTATGTAAAAACGTAATATTTGAAAAGTATGTATATGGACAGTAGATATGTCAACGACAATATGTATATCGAGTTGGGATAAAATTAGTATTAAAATAAATTAGTTTTTTTTAAAAGAATTAAAATTGATATTAATATAATATTATTTTAAAAAGTGGTACCTATTTGTCCATAACTTCTTTTAGTGAGCTTTCTTATCTATAGAATTTTAATTTAGTATCTTAATGTCATAAACTCAAAAAAAGCAAAAAAGAAAAAAGACACTAGTTAAAATATAGACAATGTCCTCATTTTAGACGTGTCAACTATTGTTTCAGTTCTCACCCGTCCTAAGAGCACTTGCAACAGTTTTCCCTAAACTCAATCATATTTCTTATTTTAAACAATCTTGATAAAAAGTGAAGAAAAATTGAGTTGTACCAATATTTCTATTTTAAAGTTAGTTTGATGATTGTGAATAGTGAATCCTTAAATCTATCGTATCACTATTCAAATTCATCAAAACTATAATATTATTTTATATTATTCTATAATTCTACTTTACTATATATATCAATATATATATATATATACATACATATATATTATTTTTATTAATATAATATATATTAATTCAATATTAAAAGTATTAATTTATTTATATTTAGATAAAGAATATTTTTACCATATATTATAGTGATTAATCAATACATTATTATAAAATATTAATATATATACTATTGTAATTTCTATTATATTATATAAATATTATATTATATTATAATTATTATATATAATCTAATATACAATATATATTAATATTACATTAATATTATTAATGTTTTTACTATTATATTATATAAATGTGATATATATATTATAATATATTAATGTATAGTAACATATTATCTGTTAATTAAAGAATTAACAAATATAAATGAACAAAGTTTAAATATTATTATTTTTAATATGGTGTACCATATATTAGAGAATCTAGTGTACATGAGATAAATAGAGAATCAGTATATGTACAAAAACTTGTGTTTGATTCAGTAAAATAAACAATTGTGCTTGATTCAGTAAAATAAACAATTGTGCTTGATTCAGTAAAATAAAGAATATGTTAAGGAAAACTGGTGTGAATGGTCTAATAGGCTGCACTAGAGAACTGCTTACAACATTGGCAATGTATTAATTAGAGCTGTAAACGAACCAAGATGTTCACTTATTTGGCTCGGCTCGCCTTGTTTATTTAAACGAGCTAATCATGAACAAATTTTTTTATTCGTTTAAATTTTTAAGTTCAGTTCAAGCTCGACTAAGCTCGGCTCATTTAACTACCTAAACGAGCCGATCTCAAATATAATGTTTTGTTTGTTAAATAAGACATGTTTGGCTCTACTTGACTCGACTAAAGAAAAAGTTCGAGTAGACTCAACTCGAGCTCGACTATTTTACACCCATAGTATTAATGTTAGAAATAAACTTTAGTTTACTTAAGATGGGCTTTTTTATTAAACTAGCAACGTAGTTCATGCACAACACATACACATGTTTTTTAAAGTTTAATTTATTTATAAATTATATATTTTTTTAAATACCATCATTAATATTGTCTTTATTTTTTTTTTAAAGTTATATTTTTCTTCTTTGTGAATATTAAGGTTATATATATAGTAAAAATTTTTAAATACTTTTTATTGCTATGTTGAGAATAATAAGATAATGTTATTATAATAAAATATAACTTGCAATTTTGTAAGTTGTTGATTATATTTTTATTGTAAATATATTAGTATTGTATTTAAAAAGGACCATTGTTTTTTGTGGTTTACCATTCATATTCATCATTATTTAGTCCGTGTTAATATAATAAGGTTTAGGAAAGTTTGTTCTCTTAGTTCAGTTCCAAGGATATATTGTATATGTTCATTTGTAAAACTCGATTAATGCAATATATATTATTGCATGCATTTTACTTTTTATCATTAAAAAAAAATTTAAAAATAGGTTTCTTATCAATTATGGATAAAAACCCTCTTAAAAAAAGAAACTAAAAGTAGGATTCTAATCAATTTTGAATAAAATCCCTCTTAAGAGTTTTATATATAAGTATAGATATATAGATGATAAAACGTGGTCTGTCAAACTTCTAAATCATCCAAAATTTTGTCTGAGAATGAAGAAAAAGAGATTGAATAGAGTGTATTACAATTTACAAAGAATGAAAAATATAACTTATAAGGATCATATATTGAGAACAATTTCAAACCATTTCTTTAAAAATAAGAAGCCAAGAACAAAAAATTAAAAATCACTAGTTAAAAGATAGATAATGTCCTCATTTTGGACATGTCAACTACCACTTCAGTCTTCTCCCACTTCTGCAGGCAGCAACTAAACAACCCCTTATATCCACAATAATGTAATATTAATGGCTGAAAGAATGTTTAAATTTGCTGAGAACATAAACATTATGCTCATTCTTTAATTAATTGCTTGTGCGGTTCATGTTCATGGCAACTACTACAAAATTATTGGCGTCTCCAAACATAATTTTAATTATAAAATGTAAACGAGAGTGGTTTTATTCAATTCCATTTATAAGTGGTT
This sequence comes from Centella asiatica, assembly GCA_014636745.2. Lineage (NCBI taxonomy): Eukaryota > Viridiplantae > Streptophyta > Magnoliopsida > Apiales > Apiaceae > Centella > Centella asiatica. Next base: position 6,886,898 of record CM025782.1, read on the forward strand.
GCGTAGTCAACATGTTATGCACAACTTAACATGATCATTTTAATATATTTTGAACTATTATATTTATTATTACCAAACGGATATCGCAACTCGAAACTAGAATAATACCACATATTTCAAAAAATATTTATAGCACTCTTTCGTTTCACAAAAAAAATAAAAATTGTTAGTGCATTTAAGAATAATATTTGTTTCATAAAAAGTTATATTTGTATAAATATTTTATTATAATGTATATTTTTTTTAAAAAATTGTCATTGCAATCTTATTACCTAATAATTATTTGAACATTTATAAAAAAATGTCGGTGATAACAAAAAAGAATGTATTATTGTTAAACATACAATATTAAAATTTATAAAAAATTCAAACGTTTTTTGTAAAATAGTGTGAGTAATACTTATGAATTGTAGATTGTTTAATAAATAACTGCGAGATTTAAAATGTTTTTTGACTTCTTAAACTAAGAACCTGCCTCCATGGAAAATATTTATAGCACGACAAAGTTCTCAAGAAACTATAAATTGGATATAGAGAAAACTTCTAACGAGATAAGATTGCGTTTTTCTTTTTTTCTTCTTTCATTTGTTTTAGTTACGGACATAAGATTGCATCTTGACTGTGAAATAAATTGCCCTAGTATGTTTTTTCTAGTTATATCTAATTTGTCACAAATTGAAACATACGAGCACGAGAAATTACTACTTTCACACCGAATTAATAACATTTATAATTTTATGAGGGGAGCCCATGGTGTAGTTGGTGCACTTTATAGTATAAATTGTCACCGCAACTAATATTATGCGATTTTATAAATATAAAATTTTGAATATTATGATTTAATATTGAATGGTGTTATTTTGTTTCTAAAATTGTATATAACATGTCAAGCAATCAAAACTCAATTTTAAAATCTCTCTAACAAATTTAATGTAATTGACTTGTCACAATAGAAAGTTTAAATTATAAAGTTATTAAATTTTTAGTTGGACAAGTGTTCATTAGCATTAATCATCAAGAGTTTTCAATTAAATCAAGATTCATCTACTATAAATAAAAGAAATTGGAATTGTCAAACATACTTCCCAATCGGGTTTCTTTTTCATCTCGCATTCCTCATCAAAAATAAAAATAATCATATTGAAAACGCTAACTCCTTTTTTCGTAGAGTCGTGTATTGTAAGTGATTTGAACCTGTCCGGAGCGAGCCTCTTATAGAGGCAAGTGAAGTTGGTGAGTCGTATGATCGACAACTATCTCCTGCGGTTCGGAGAGGACTCTGCTGTTAGTTAGTACCCATATTATAAATAAATAATATATTAATGTATTTCTATCTTCATTCCAACATATATATATATATATATATATATGGGGATTATACATAACTTGTGTTAGTTATGAGTCTCCCATAACTAACACAACAAACACTGCTGGATCAACCATCTAACGGTTGTAAAAAAAAAAAAAAAAAAATTATTTATCCGCCACTATTAATAGTGTCGATGGAATATTTGAAAAATCTAAATACAAACCATGCCCCTAATAGAAGCGAATATATTTGAAATTTAACCCTCTACGCATCTAATAGAGGCGTGATCTCTTCCTTTAATACATAACTCCCTAGGTCTCCGGTTCGAAACTTATCCACACAATTATTTTCAATTTAGAATATAGCTTTAGAGGCTATTTGAGTGGTAATATTCAATTCATATTCTATTAGAGACGTGGTTTTTTACTTTAGTCGATTGGTCAATACCCACATTACTCTAATACGTTAAGAAAGACACTGAAAGGCAGTATATTAGAGTTAAAAAAGATACTGAAAACTAGTATTGAAGTAAAAGGATGTTAAACTCTGAAATGAAGTGGTTGAAGAAAGGCACTGAAAGGCAGTACCCACATTACTCTTATACATGCCTCTAATAAAGGCATGGTCTCTTATACACGCTTCTAATAGAGAAGTGGTCTCTTGTTTTGGTACTTAACTCTCCAAGCTCACCGGTTTGAAACTTACCCAGAACATTATTTTCAATTTAGAATATAGCTTTAGAGGCTATTTGAGTGGTAGTATTCAACTCATATTTTATTATAGGCATGGTCTCTTTCTTTAGTCGACTGGTCAAGTCTCGGTGGTTGTGAGAACCTGAAAATTGTAAATGTATTTTATGATAAGAAGTAGTTCATTTTATGTTAAATGTCATTTTTGTGTTATTTGTATTTTGCATGGGGGTTAATCTCTTTAGATATGAATGATGAATACATATCTTCAATGAAAATTTTATGTTGGTGTGATATCCGTGATTATGAGGTTAAGCTCCTTAAAAGGCATTAAAAAGGGGATTAACAAATCCTATATAAGATTATATTGATCAGCCTGGAAGAGGATGAAAGGATTACGTAGTTTGTAACTACGTGTTTGATTAGGAACTGTTTAGGTGGCTAAGTCTTCATGCATGTTGGACAACAGCTGTTTAGTGTCAAGAGGTCATGATGAACAGTCGTTTTACTGCCCAAATCAACCAATCATCTTATCTCAAAGCTTAGTCTTAACCTACTGCTCTTGAACTCTATAAATACCTCATCCGAAATGAAATTCTAATTTCTTTACCAAAAATTCTCTCTTAGAATTTCTTTTTAAACCTACCGTATCCATAAATTTCTAGTTCTTTCTCTCGAGCAATTGTTTTCTTGAAACAAACAAGCTAAAAATCTTTTCCTTCAAGACCAAAAGGCAAGAATTTTATGCTCTTTGTGATGGTACTGAGGAAGTGAGGGAAAATAAATTGCAGCTGTTGACACAATAGTATGAGTGGTTCACAATGAAAAATGGTGAAACACTTACTGAAATGTTTGACAGATTCAACAGGTTGGTAAATGACCTGAGATTATATGGGAAGACATATACTAACAAGGATGTGAACAGAAAGTTCATGAGAGCCCTTCCCATATCATGGGATCCTAAGACAACAGCCATCAGGGAATCCAAGGACATGAATCTTCTAGACTTGGATAGGCTTTATGGCACCCTAAAGACATATGAACTTGAGGTTCAATAATGATCTGAAATGTCAGGGGATGCTAGAAAGCTTAAATCTGTAGCTCTGATGGCTGCCACGAAGGACAAACAAGAAGCAAGGCTAAGTGTCTTGATGAAGCAGCAACTAGAAGATGCTGACATAGAAGGGGACAAAGAAGCTGACTTCAAGGAGGAAGAATATACTCCAGAAGAGTTAGAGGAGCTGGATGAAACCATGGCCTTTCTTACAGAAAGGTTTTCCAAGCTGAAATTCCAAAAGCCTTCGGGATCTAAAAGATTTTCAGCAAGGAAACCCAGTAGCACTAAAAACTTTATTGACAAATCAAGAATAAAGTGCTACAAATGTAATGAGATGGGTCACTTTGCAAATGAGTGCCGCAAGGCCACAAAAGATGGTGAATCCAGAGACAAAGAAGCTGTTGTGGATTACAAGAAGAAATACTTTGACCTTCTTAATGCAAACAAGAAGGGAAAAACATATATAGCAGAGGGAAAGGACTGGGCCGACTCTGATGAGGAAGAAAATGAAGAGTATGTCAACCTAGCCTTGATGGCCTCATCCACTGACAGTAGCAGCTCACAGGTAAGCCTCGAAATTTCCTCTAACATGTCTAAAACTGATTGTGTTAAAACTGTTAAGGAAATGGCTTGTGAGATAAAGGATTTCTATGACACCTTGAGGAGTGCTGTAGTTGAAACTGAGAGAGTGCAGAAAATAAATGGATAGTTATCTGCTAGGAACACTCTTTTAGAATCAGAAAACTCCAGACTTGAGAGTCTTGAAAAAGAACTCTCAAGGACTAAAAATCTTCTCGACTGTGCTATCAAAAGAGAGTAATGGACCTCAAATCTTCTTAGTCAAGAAAGGGAAGTCATTAAGAGATGGAATGAGTCAAGCAGGAAACTGGAGGATCGTTTGAAAAGTCAGAAATCTGATCCAAAATCTGGTTTGGGCTATGAAGAGACTCAAATGCAGCAACCTCCCATTGAGGTTGAGATGGCAGCTAGCTTTGGAAAAAGGCCATCTCAAACTATCAAGTTTGTTAAGGCAGCAACAACGCTAGAATCTGAGAATGTCTTCCCAGTAAGTGAAGCTTCCACTAGTGGTGGGAGAGGCAAGAAAATTTTTCTTGCCAAAACACTCAACCCTCCAGTTATGAAAGAACTAGACTGTGCATCAGTGGATACACAGTCGTCAGGGGGAAAGAGTGCATCAGGCCGTTGTAGCCCGTCAAGGAAAAAGGCCTGTCAGGGGAAAGCAGGAAGAATAGAAATGGTAAGCTAGGTGTTAATAAAACTAGCAATTATTCCTCTATTCATGAAGCCCCTAGAAAAATGTGCTGGAATTGTGGTAACTGTAATCATTTATCTTTTCAATGCAAAGTAAAACCACAAATTTTGACTAGCACAATTTTGTATGCTGATGATTTACCAATTGTTAAAGCCTGCTCCTCCAAGAAAAAAGGCAAGATAACTGTTGAGAAATCAAAAGCATATATTGAAGCTCCTAAAAAGGAGAAAGTTTTAAATTTGCCAAAACCAAAAGTCACTGATAAAGAAAAGGCTGTATTACCTATTACTGTGACTAAACCTAGAGGACCCAAAACAAATTGGGTACCAAAAACTCTTTAAATGTTTTCTTGTGTGCAGGGAAAGGTCAAAAGCAGTCAAATCTGGTTTCTAGATAGTGGCTGCTCAAGGCACATGACAGGAAACAAAGCCCTACTCACAGAATTCCAAGAAAAGGCTGGTCCAGTAATTTCATTTGGTGATAACAACAAAGGACTAACTCTTGGTTATGGCAAAGCAGCAAGTGGGAATGTCTCATTTGAAAATGTAGCACTGGTTGATGGGCTTAAGCACAATTTGCTAAGCATAAGTTAACTAAGTGACAAAGGATTCATCACTTCCTTCAAAGGAGATCAGTGCCTAATCTCAAATGAAAGTGATGAGAAGCTGGTTTTGTCAGGGATAAGGAAAGGAGATCTCTATGTTGCTGATTTTAATTCAGTAAGTGGAGAATCATGTTTCTACAGCAAGGCAACTCCTGATGAAAGCAGACTATGGCACAAGAAGCTCTCTCACCTGAACTTTAAGTCAATTAATGATCTAGTGAAGAGAGAGTTGGTAACTGGACTACCCCAAATGGAGTTTATCCAAGAAGGATTATGTTCAGCTTGTCAACAAAGGAAGCAAAGGAAATCATCCTTTGTCAGCAAGGAAGCCACTATGATCAAAGATCCAATTCAATTGTTACATATGGATCTCTTTGGCCCTGTCAACATTATGTCAATGTCAAAGAAAAGATTTGCAATGGTCATTGTGGATGACTACACTAGATACACTTGGGTAAAGTTTCAGCATGCTAAATCAGAAGTATCTCAACAAATTATTGACCATATCAAGAAGGTGGAAACAGAATCAAGGTCAGTGGTTAGAATGTTAAGAACTGATAATGGAACTGAATTCAAGAATGCAGCTGTTGAGGGATTTTGTGTGGAGAAAGGCATAAATAATACATTTTCTGCTCCAAGGACTCCTCAACAGAATGGTGTAGTGGAAAGGAAAAATAGAACCCTGATAGAAGCTGCTAGGTCAATGCTAGCAGAGGCAAAAATTCCCACCTATTTTTGGGCTGAAGCAATTTCCACTACATGCTTTACTAAGAATAGATCACTAATCAACAAGCCTCACAACAAGACACCATATGAGCTACTGACAGGGAGAAAGTTCCTCCATGTTTTTGGATGCAAATGTTTTGTTCAGAGGAATTTTGGTGAGAACTTAGGAAAATTTGATCCAAAAGTTGATGAAGCAATTTTCCTAGGTTATTCTCTGTCATCCAAGGCCTTCAGGGTTTATAACAAAAGACTTCAAGTGGTGATGGAGTCTATAAATGTGGCTTTTGATGATCAAGAAATTTCTGGGCTTGAAGACCCTGGTTTTCATGAAGAACTCAGGTTTGAAAATGAAGATGATATTGATTATCAAGAGAATGAACCCGATGAGTGCAGACAAATGGAGAATTTATCCATTCCTGATGTCAATCCAAACAATGTAGAACCCCCTTCAGCAAATAGAGTTAATTTCCTTGACAACAGATCAAGGGATACTTCATCAGGGGATCATTCATCAGGACATGCACCATCAGGGGATAACTTGAACCTTGAATT
>CM025782.1:6903107-6956496 GCA_014636745.2 Centella asiatica
ATCAAATCTGCCACGTGCAATTCCATGGTTGAGAGACCACATGCCAGATTTGATAATTGGAAGTTTAGAGGATGGAGTCAAGACTAGAAGTGCAACTCAAAATGAATGTTTATATCTCAGTTTTCTTTCAAAGATTGAGCCAAAGAAAATTGAGGAAGCACTTCAAGATCCTGACTGGATAATTGCCATGCAAGAGGAGTTAAACCAATTCACTCGAAACAAAGTGTGGAGACTAGTACCCAAACCAAGGAATAGATCAATAATTGGTGCCAAGTGGGTCTTCAGAAATAAATTGGATGAAGCTGGTACAATTACAAGGAACAAAGCAAGACTGGTTGCAAAAGGATACTCTCAAGAAGAAGGAAAAGACTATGATGAGACTTTTGCACCAGTAGCAAGACTTGAAACTGACCCTAGAGAGTCACATTTGATTGATGTAAAAAGAATACTCAAATATCTAAAGGGTACCCCAAACCTTGGTTTATGGTATCCCAAAGAATGTGATTTTAAACTAATCGGTTATTCAAATGTTGACTATGCAGGTTGCAAGCTTGATAGGAAAAGCACAAGTGGAAGCTGACAACTTCTTGGAGGCAAACTTGTTTCTTGGTTCAGCAAGAACAAAATTCAGTTTCTACTTCAACAACAGAAGCTGAATACATTGCAGCTGGGAGTTGTTGTGCTCAAATCCTATGGATCAAGAATCAACTCCTAGACTATGGTATGTCATTATCCAAAATTCCTATTTATTGTGATAATACTAGTGCCATATCAATAATAGAAAATCCAGTGCAACATTCAAGAACAAAACACATAGATATTAGATATCACTTCATAAGTGAACATGTAAGTGAAGGTAATATCGAATTACACTGGGTAACAACTGATAAACAACTTGCAGACATATTCACAAAACCTTTAGATGAAATCTAACTTTTCTAGATTAGTTTCTGAATTAGGAATGTTGAATTATGCCTCTAAAAATTGATTAATTTTTTTTTTAAAACAAGTTGTTTAGTTGTATGCAGCTAGAATTTAATTTCTGGAAAGAAGCTGTTTTATTTTATTAAAACGGAATTTTAGAAGCTAGAATTAATATTCTGGATTGCAGCTGTTTTTATTAAAACAGAATTTTAGAAGCTAGAATTAATTTTCTGGATTGCAGTTGTTTTTATTAAAACAGAATTTTAGAAGCTAGAATTAATTTTCTGGATTAAAGTTGTTTTATTGTTATTTAAACAGAATTTGTGAAGCTAGAATTAATTTTCTGGATTGAATAACATGAGCTAGAGTAAGCAAGAGACTATTTTAATCCCTGATAGTTGTTTTTAACTAGTCCCCGATAGTCAATACTATCAGAGACCACCTTAGTCCCCGATAGTTAATACTATCAGAGACTAACTAGTCTCCGATAGTTAATACTAACAGAGACTACTTTAGTCCCCGATAGTCAATACTATCAGAGACTACCTTAGTCCCCGATAGTTAATACTATCAGAGACTAACTAGTCCCCGATAGTTAATACTATCAGAGACTAACTAGTCCCCGATAGTTAATATTATCAGAGACTACATTAGTCCCCGATAGTCAACACTATCAGAGACTAATCTTCTTCTAGTCTCTTACAAGTGAACTTACCAGAGATTAGGGCAATCTCCGATCGAGGGTAATATGGTAGTTATCTCTCCCACGATCAAAAACAGTTCACTACCCTTAAGAATTGCAAACGTTTCGAACAATTTGATAAAACGAAATTCAAACATCTTTGCAATTACAAACACTCAAGCTCTGAAATTATTTTCTCTCTGCAAATACTCTGCAATTTAACCCTTTTTCAAGTTTTCTTCCAAAGTTCACAGATCTCTGAAAATGGCCGCTAAAACAGTTCTGTTCAAGTTTGGAGATTTTGATATCATCAAGACAAACCATGCAGGGGTGGCTGATAAGCATGTCTTTGAAGCCCAGTACCACCCCTTTATGGATTTCCTTCAACAATCCAGTCTTTCGTATGCCATTTACGAAGACCCCATTCAAGCCACTGAGGTTATCACGGCTGTCTGGTCCACTGCTACCATCCAGGGTGAGAAAACTGCCTCCCCTGTGGTAAGTTTCAGGTATGCAAACTCTATTTATAATATAGATCATTCCGTAGTTAATAATGCTTTACATTTACCTATTCATGAAAACTATTACTCACTTGCTTCTGAGGAAGAAATTGTTTCTATGTTTAAAAATTTACATTATTCTGCAGAAATTACTTCTGTTGGGTCTATAACACGATCCCATCTTAGGCAAGAGTGGTCACTATTTTTTGACATAATCACAAAAGCATTTTCTACTAAGTGCAGTGGCTATGATGCTATCACTACACTCAATTTTCAATATCTGAGGAACAACCAACACTCCCCACTATACATTCTTCTCCTTTTTCTCCCACTCTTGATTCTTTTGATATAAATATGATTGATTCTCTTGATTTTTCCCAAGAGGAGCCAATAATCGAGACAAGCTCTCAAACAGATTCCATGGATAGAACCCTAGCCCAAGATAAACAAAGGGAACTCCCTATCCATGCTGTCACAAGCACTTCTCCAACCCCCACTTCTGTAGGACAGAGTGACACCATCCAAATGGGTGAGGTTGTGAGAATAATTAGTGAGAGTCAGGGTCCTGCCCTGGAAAAAGGAAAGACCATACACATACAAGAGAGTCAAGCTTTCGATAGCTTGGAAAAAGGAGAGAAAGAGAAGCTGGGTGCCCAACCCCAGGCAAAAGGAGAGGGTGTGAGCAAGGATGAGATCCTTGAACAAAAGAAAAGAGAGAAATTTTTAGCAGGTATATTTTTACAATCTGCTGAAACCAGCTCACAAGAAGCTCAGGTTTCTTCTGCTCCCTCCACAAATATCCAAACAGAAGAAACTGGGAACATTAGCACAGGGGATGCAACATTACATGTGATATCAGAAATGTCTAATGCTGATTTTGAAGTTTTATATGGTCTGTAACAAATACAAGACCACCTTTCTGCATTGAAGACAAGGCTTGCAGATGAACCTGTGCATGAAGAAGCTCCAGAAACAAATATTGATGAATGGTTGGATGCAACCTATTCCAACACACTGGAGGATGCAGCCGCCCAATTGAGGCAGGATTATGTGACCAACATAGGGTCAACTGCCTCTGCACCTTCAGTCAAAGATATTCTTGAAGAAGTAACCAAGGTGGATAAGAAACACACAAAGTTTCAACACTACTTGGTTACTGGAATAAATAGTGCAGTGAAAAGAATGGAGGAAAGGATGGAGTTGGAGACAGACAAAATCAGAAGGTGCTATAAAGGACACTTGCCAAGGAGGACTATTACTGCCATTGATACACTTATCAAAGACAAATCCAAGACTGACAGTCGACTTCAAGCCCTAGAAGCCAATATCCAACTCCTGATCCAAAAACAAGACAGAATGGAGCAACTCTTGATGCAGGCAATTCCACATTTGGCCACCTCCTCTCACCCAAAAGATGTTGATGTCAAAAAGGGGGAGAGTGGTCAATTCAAACAACATGTTCCTGTACAAAAACCAAAATCTGGTCCTGTCCTTGATGCAGAATTGCAAGCAATGATGGACAGGATCTTAAAGAAACATTCTAATCTTCAAGCAGCAACAACAAAGTCAACAACAACAACACAACTTCCAACAACAACAACAACAACAACAGCAATAGCAGCATCTCCTTCTTCCTCTGCACAAGCCCCTATATTCAAAGACAAAGGCAAGGGGGTTATGGTTGAAGATTCAAAGCAGAAAAACATTGTTCAACCAGGACAACCTAAGCTAATGGGGGATGCTATGAAGACTGCTCAGTTTCCCACTCCAATTGAACTGATAGGGGATGGGAAAGTGGAGTTAGTTTATCCTCAAGAACAAAATTTGATAGAATCTGATGCACTATTAGCTCAGAAACTTCAAGAGGAGGAGGATATGGCAGTAGCAAGGGAGGAGGAGGAGGCAAAGAAGAAGAGACTTTTATCAAGAAGGTCAAGTGCACAGAAAGCAGCCATAACCAAAAAGAAGAATAAAGAGATGGAAGAGGCTGAGAAAAAATCAAGGAGGAAACCCTTGGTTCAGGAATCTGCAAAGAAACCTGTAACCAGGGCAACTATCAAGAAGCCTACTTCTCAAGATCCTCTAAGGTCAACTGAGACTTCTTTGGTGGCTGTGAGTGGACCAACAAAACCACAAACAATTTCATCAAAGAAGTCTTACAAAGTTAAAATGGCAAGTGCTGATGAAATAATAAAAGCCCTGAAGAAGAGTACTAAGAAGATAGATCTGATCAAGGGTAAAAATAACAGAGAACTTCTTCATGTCTTTTTGAAGGATGGAGAGTCTTTGAAGTTCGAGAAGCCAGCCTTGGAGGGACAGACTAAGGAAAATCTGGAATGGTTGCTGACTGTTGTATTTAAAACTTCTGATCTCAACATGGATCTTCGAAGCCAGATTCAAAAGGTAATGAAGGTGAAGCATAAGGTGGATACAGTGCCGGAAGCTAATCCTAAACCTCTAGGATTTTGGTATGAGACTTTTCATGGAGAGAAAGTCTTCTTCAATTATAACAGAGATATCAACAGTGTAAATGAGAGACATATTGAAGGATTTATTACTTTACTCAAAGATGCTGAAGATAAGATGGAGATTATTCTGAAAAAACTGTTGATAGAAAGGCTGGATGTGCTGAAGAAAAATAAAAGATGAAGTTGTTGAAGTTGGAGGTATGTTGGTTGTTAAATAAGCTGTAATTTTTATTTTTGAAGCCAGACTTATAGGATTTAAACCTGAGTCTTGGTGGAAGCTGAACAACAGATCAAAGATCTTATTTCAGAATACATTTGTAGTTAGAAATTCTTTATTCTTTTTCTAAGTAATTGTAATCTTGAGTTTTGACATCATCATCAACCTTGAAATTATGCTTATCATTCTGATATTCATAATTAGGGGGAGATTGTTAGGTTTTAGAACATTTGATGATGATTGTCTTTAGATTACTTAGAGTACAAATGTATAGAAAGTGTTAATTAGTAACACTGAAGTTTTGTAGCTAGCAGTTATCTCTTTGTTTGTAATTTATTCATTATTTGTAAAGAGATAAAATTATTTCATATTTGTAAGTAACTGCAGGAATGATGTATCGAAGCTTCACAAAGTCAAGATGTGTATTTGATCCGTTAGAATTTGCAAAAAGGCTTGTCGGAGACTAGGAGAATTGGTCAGGGACTAAAAAGATTTTATCTGTCGGAGACTAGTTTTGCCTATCGGAGACTAAGACTTAAGTCATCAGAGATTAAGTCTAAAGGAGTCGGAGACTAAAGCTTACGTCATCGGAGACTAAAGTTAAAAGCATCAAAGACTAAGCTGACGTCATCAGAGACTAAGCCTTAACGCGTCAGAAACTAAACAATTCTATCGGAGACTACACAAGCTGATGTCATCAGGGACTAAATGCACCAGAGACTAGTAATGACGTCAGCAGAGACTAAAGATGAAGTATCAGGGACTAATCGTGATTTATTTCCTGAAAGATACAGAGTTCGAATTAAAAAAGAATGTCTTCCACATAAAGTAAAATATTATTGAAGACGTAGCTGGTAAGAAAACTAACCAGAAATCTGTTCCTATCAAAAAGGAAAGATTGTATTTGATTCGAATAAGGAAGCTGAATTTTATTCAGAATAGGAACTGAGTTAATGATAATTTTCAGTTGTCATAGAAGCTGTAATTAGTTTTTTATAGAGAATTGTAACTTCGAAGCTGTATAGGTTTTTCATAGTTTTGTATCTTTTCCTATACAGAATAGAAAAGAAGCTGACGATTACATTATTGTAATTGTTAGGATTTGTATTCAATTGTAAATCAATAAAGCAATTGTTTATAAATTGATTTGTGTTCTTGTTCTTTATATTCCGCAAGAAAAGTTAATTTCTTACAGAACAAGTAACTCAGAAAGATTTCAAAGAACTTGTATTCAACCCCCCCTTCTACAAGTTCTCGGCATCTCACTAGGAAAACAATTTTTGTACATGATTATTAAAGATCAGATTACTAATTTTTCTTTTGAGAATGATATACCTATACAGACATACAAGCAAACAAAGAAACTGTTTGCAGAAATACTAACGAAATCGTATACAGCTGAATCATTTGCTCTTCCATCTCATATGGTACAGGTAGTAAATTCTACACCTTCTATTTCTCAAACTGTACATTCTTCACCTTCATCCACTATGGCAGAGAAATCAACCACCTCTCTGCCTACCCAAGTAGAACAACCAATTTCTTCACAACCACTCTCGACAGCCCAACCCACAGTCTCCCAAAAGACTGTTGGGATTAAAAGAAAACCCAGTGAAGTTACCACAACAATGGAGGGGGAGCAAGGAGAGAGAGTGATTGGCTATAGGAGGAGATTGAAGAAGAAGACGGGAGCCAAGAGTGTTACCCAACAACCTGACCAGGGCGTATCCTCTCAACAGGATACAACCTTTGATAAGGAATTAAACATATTTCTAACTAGTTCCTCTCAAAAGGGATTAGTTATTGAAAATAGTCCTAAACCAAGGACACAATTGAGTGAGGCACATACACTGACCATAGACACTGATGAACCTATTATCAGGGTCTCTGAGAGCCACTTGCAGATATCTGACACAATGAGTGCACACACCACTCAAGATGTTGTAGCTCAGAAGCTTCTTAATAAGATCAACATGAGTCATAAGCATTCTTCTACAACATCTTTTGATGAATCACCTCCTCGTTCAGTGATTCAGCCAACACTCCCATCTACACCACTTCCTTCTTTCTCTGTTCCTCAAATTTCTTCAGATATAATGACACAAACATTAAGTGCCATACAATCAGATTCTCCACATTCTCAATTCGTGGAGGAGCCAACACTCACTGACACAGTGTTTGATAGTCACTACTCTCACATGGTTGACTCATTTTTACTTGATACAAACACTAGTGATCAAGCAGGGGACATAAACTCCACTGTACATACTACAGCTATAACTCTTTATGTACCCCCAATTGTATATACTTCCTCTATAGAAACATATACTTCTCCAATTATACATACTCACTTTACTTCTTCTCCTTCTCCTATCACAACTGTCGAACCAGAATCTGTAAATACATCACTTGAACTGGTCACAGTTGATGATTTCCAAGCCCATAGGAGCCCCTCTAGGACAATTTTGAGTGAGACTGAGAAAATACTTAGTGCAGAGAGGCAAAGTCAAACCATTGAGAGGACTTTGGCAAAAGGAGAGCAAGAGAGTACTGCCTTAGTAGGCAAAGAAAAAGGAGAGAATATGAGTGATGCCTTAGACAACCAAGAAAAAGGAGAGGATGAGAGAGATAAGGATGAGATCCTTGTAAATAAAGAACAAAGAGAAAACACAGATACTGTAAATATTACTTCTTCCTCTGAAAGTGATGAAGATGATGCTCCACAAGATGATATTTCCCAGTTCATCGGAGTTGATTTATACTTTCGACAGAACCAGATGTCTGATACTGTATAGTTATTGAAGCAAGAGTTAGCTAGGACTACTAATCCAACCTTGATCAAAGTGTTAAAGTCACAGATCATGATTGGTCAGTCAATAGATATAGAAAACCAAAAACTGTATACACATTTTTCTACAAAGTTACAAAATGTACAACAAGTTGTTGACTCTTTGGTCACCAGCCAGACTCTACTCCGGATGAAGAAACAAGTTGACAATGTTGACCACAAGCTTGCTGATCTTTCTACTCAAATGAACAGCATGGAAACTCTGCAAAAATCCATGGCTGACACCATGAAACACGTTCTTCAAGTCACATCCCGACTCTCAACTCCCACTGATGATGCTGTCAAAAAGGGGGAGAAATCAACCAAGCAGTCGTTAGGGGATGTTGCTGAGAAAACAAGTCAACCATCAGGGGATGTGACTACTTCTGTTCCTGCTCCAAAACCCAAGGACAAAGGCAAAGGCATCCTGATTGAGGAACCCAAGAAGATATCCAACACTCAATCAGGGCCTAAGCTACTTGGAGACGCCATGAAGACAGCCCACTTTCCAACACCTGTTGAAGTTATAATTGATGGGAAAATGGAGCTGGTCTACCCTCAAGATAAAAAGCTAGTAGAAGCTGATGCAATCTTTGCACAGCAACTTCAAGAAGAAGAGGAGAGGGAAATGGCAAAGGAACAGGAGGAAGAAATAAAGAAGAAGAAGAATGTCAGGCCTAGGACCTCCAGGAAACCTCAGCCAAGAAGATTACAGAACCCTAAAAGTGCATCAGGGGATAAAAATAAAGATAAAACTGAAGACCCTGATGTCACTACAAAGAAGTCACATGAAGCCAAGGACAAAGCACCTTTTCCAGTTACCAAAGAATATGGTCCACCCACTCTAGCTGAATTTCTCAGAGAAGAAAGGCGTAAAAACCTGACATTTATGTTCTCAATAAAAAGCATAGATGTCAGGTTCAACAATAGAAGGGATCAGCTAATAACAGTTCAACTGAAGAGTGGGTCAGAATTCAATGTAGCAATGGACTAGTTCAGGAGAATGGATGTTGAGCAATTAGGACTGGTCCTAAATCTGATTCCAAGATCCTCATAGGCTAATAAAGACTTAAGGGGGATAATCGACAGGCTGAGGAGAGCCATCAACAATGAAAGGAGCCTGCCCACAGCATTGGAAAGTCCACTGAAATTATTCTATAGATCCACTGATGGGCAGGAGAAAAGTATAAGGATCAAAGAAGTTGATGGCCTAAACCTGGAGGAAGCGATGCATGTTCTGAATCAAATTGCAAATCATAAGAACGAACATGTCATCAAATTCAGAGTTCTGCTGATTCAAAGAGTACTGAAAGAGATCGAAGAAAACAGAGCTGATGATGGGAACACTACAGTAAGGGATGTGCCACCAGTAAAGGGATTCAAAGTCTATCCTAAAATGATCACCAGCCCCATGGGAGTTCAATTCAAAAACAAAAAGGGGGAGATCATTACCTTTTACTGGTCACAACTTGCTGCAGCCAACATTCAAGAAATCAAGACAGTGCTTGAAGCTTTGGAAACAAGCAGCAATGTCAACATAGTCAATTTCAGAAAGCTTCTTTAGAAGGAACTAGAGCAGCTGGAGACAGGAGCAGAAGACAACAGACTCAGAATTCCTAATCAAAACCCAGAACAAAGAAGACAAGGCCTTGGAAGTGACTCTCAACCTATTGAATCAAGTCATCCATTGCCCTTTGTCTCAGCAAAAAGGAAAAGGGATTCTGATGTCTAAATACAACATTCTTTTTGTAATAGTTATAGGAAAATACTTGTACATAAATTCTTTTGTTAATTCATTCAAAATTCTTTCATGTATTTAGTATTGGTTTTGACATCATCAGTGCATCTAAGGATTTATGGTTATCAAATTGATAAACATAAATAGGGGGAGATTGTTAGAGATAAATGATGATGATGGTTATGTAATAAATTGTGTAATTGTAAATACTTAAGGTATTTTATAAACCTTAAGATCAGCACAAGTTTTGCACCCACTGATGATACACTTATTCATCAGTGGATGGTTAATAACTTCACAAGGCAAGTCAGAAAACAGAAACATTCAAAGGACTTGACAAAGTTAAGAAGAATGTCTGATGCTACTTGTAAACAGTCAAAGTATTCCGCACATTAGAAATTCTAAATCAAAGTTACGTTGATTAAGTTCCATCAGGGGGAACCCATCAGGGGAACCCATCAGGGTATGACGAAGGCAGACCAACCCATCAGGGAAACACTTCAGGACATGTCATTGTCAGACCAACCCATCAGGGAAACACTTCAGGACATGTCATTGTCAGACAAACCAATCAGGGTAACCCATCAGGGGAAATGACCAACATAACATCAGTGGAAGCCATCAGTGTATGCCGTCAGTCATAACCATCAGGATCAAGAAGCACTGAGTGAAACTCAAGTGAAGGTTGAAGCCCTGATCCAGTCAATAAGCATTAGGGGATCCAGAAGCACTGATCAAAGTCCGTCAGGGCTGGCAGTCAGTGGATCGTTGTGACAGCATGCACCCGTCATCAGTTCTTACACAGAAATCAACGTAACGTGTTACAGAAGCAAGAAATATCAAATGGAAAGATATTTCTTGAAGTTTGTTTATGATCTAATGAGAACTCTCACGCATTAAATGCACACAGATCAGGGGAAGAAAAGTAGTAACAAAGCATGCAGCAGTCTGACACATAAAGTTTCGATGTGACATACTTGCGGCTAAGTTGAGAAGAGCAGCACATCTCAAGCACGTGATTTCATCCCACTGATTTATCATATAAGCAACGGAGCTCTCATTACAAATAATACAGAGATTGAATCTATCCAATAGATAAAATAAACGCTGTAGCACACAAACACTAGAGAGAAGCTTTGTAATAGATCTTGAGAGAGATATTTCAAAGAAAGTTAGAAGCTAGTGAGTGTGAGAAGCTGTGAACTTTATTCACAGAATTTGTAGCTGTAAATCACATTTGTGATTATACAGATTTCCAGAAAAACCCCAAGTTTTAATATAACTATTTTAACTTGAATCTGTGTGTTCATTTCTTATAGTTTTTCTGTTTGTTACAACTGTTTTCAAGTAAGCACTTCTAAGTTTAAAAGAGCGAAAAGTTTCAGGTGTTTGTATTCATCCCCCCCCTTCTACAAACACTTGTGCTTATATTGCACTAACATTAGCTGTTCCATGTCTTTATTTATAGTCATAGTTCCCTTGTCTTCCAAGCTTCTTCAGTGAGTTGCCTCCAAAAATATCTCTGATATTCTTTGGTAATTGTAGCTCTGTCACATAACTTTTTCTTTTTGCATGACCTTCGCTACATGCCAACCTATTATGTAACATCTCTGGTGTATCAGCACACCAGCTCCCTTAATTTACTCTTGGAGTTCCCATGATAAGTTATCTCCACAGTGAATAACTTATCTCTATGAGCTTCCTGGTTTTTGATTGGACTAACTTCCATATTTTTCTCCTTTAAGTTTCTATAAGTTATCTCTGCAGTTTTCATACCAACAGCTATATACGCATCCTAGTGTATAAGTATGACTTATCTCCATATTTTACTTTATCAGTGTTCACACCTGTAGTGTATAACTTATCTCTTTGAAGCTTTTTTTGTCGCCAATCTTGCCTTATTAGACCACCATCTATATTTTAATTTCACCGTGTTTAAACTTGAGTTAGTGGATTTGTGAACTCAGCCATGTGTTATCTTTAGTCTCTGATCATTTTATCCCTTGATGGACAGTTTCTAGTGTCGAGAAATCTATCCCCTGATGACGAGAAACCTATCCCCTGATGCGGAGAACTTATCCTCGGATGTTGAGAACTTATCCCCTGATGCCGAGAAAGAAATATGGTGATAGGTAAATGAATTTGATGACTTTTAACTCCAAGTTTGGTGCTTTGTGGAACTTTGGTGCTAGCTTTGATGATAATATTTCATCCCCTAATGGCTTGAATTTACTGAACAAATCATCCCCTAATGGTTTATCTATCAGTGGATGTTATCCCCTAACAAGTTCTTTTGTACTATCAGTGGATATTATCCCATGACAGGTTCATTAGTGGATATTATCCCCTGATGCAATCCTTTGTTTATCAATGGAGCTTTTATGAAATATTCTCTGACCAGCTGTATTCCCTGACCACTCTTCAATGCAATAGAAAGTCTTGCCTTAGTTTATGGTAGCTTCAACATTAGTCTCTGGTATATCAAACCTTAGTCTCCGACAGGTTAAAATTTTAGTTTCCGATACGCAAAATTTTAGTCTCCGACTCTTAGTCTACGATAGGCTAAATTTTAGTCTTCGACTGGCAAAAACTTAGTCTTTGACTCTTAGTCTCCGATAGGCTAAATTTTAGTCTCCGACATGCAAAAACTTAGTCTTTGACTTGTAATCTCTGATAGGCTAAATTTTAGTTTCCGATAGGTAAAAACTTAGTCTCCGAGAGTCTAATTCCTTAGTATCCGGAGGCTAAAGCTTAGTCTCTGATAAGCAAGAACTTAGTCTTCGATAGATTAATTTTGCTTGACCAACATTGACTTCTTTTTGAACTCTCCAAATGCATTCCTTGTAGTTTCTGATGCTCACTTGCAGTCTCTGATAGTAGATTCTTATAGTGCACTACTGTATGTGCTTGTACAATTACAAATCAAACAATTCCTAACAATGTAAGACATAACTGAACTTATAAAGGGACAAGGTGATCGTATTATCACTCAGAGAAGCGAGTATCATTCATCACCTAGGGCCTCGATGTCACATATGTCCCTAAGGTCGTCCCCCATTGCATCACCTAGGCCATACAAGAGTGAATTTGAAGATTGTTATAGGCCTGTTGTTCCCCCAGTGCAACCAGTATATAGAGACCTCGTGAAGTCATTGGGAAAGGAGAAATGGATCATAATTGATAGGTTTTTCTTCATTCCTCCCAATAAAGTATCTCATTTCCCATTTTCGCTCAGAAATAAAGGTGTGTTGTCCCTAAGTCGTGACATGTACAGTCTATGACCAACTGTGTGGGTTGTCAATATTATTGTTGATGCCTATATAAATATGCTTGAGCGAAGGGAACATAAAATGATTCAAAGGCAAGATATCTCACGATGGGCAAAATTTCATTTCTTTACCACCTCTTTCATTAATATGGCAATGAGATATTCGATTTGGAGTGATCAAAGTCCTCAATTGATTGTGGATCTCAATGATCCAACAATATATGTCCTTGGCTTTAGGACATCCCATAGGCGAGGATGATTATATTTTCATCTCAATCTTTCACACAGAGCGCCAACACTATGCCTTGCTAATATATGATGTGAATGAATGGTGCGTGGATTTATATGACTCGTTGTATGGGATGATATAAGTTAGAGATTTAACGCAGGAGATTTGGGGCGCTAAATTGATTGCGGTGGTATGTCTTTATTTTTCCTATATTATAATTATTGCACATAATATCTTTATACTTATTCTAATATTATTTAATTTTGCAGGTTATCGCGTGGAGATGTTTTCCCCAATGAAGTGTCGAATGTGAGATTTGTCAAAAATCATCCAAAATAAGATGGTGGCAATGATTGTGTGGTATTTGTAATGAAACATATAGATTATTTCACTCAACATTACAATATTGAGGATTTTAAGTGGATGAAAAAAGATATTATCACATTTAGATATAGGATTACACATGAACTTCCTAGAGGAAAAGCTAGAGATGTGTCTTTCTATTAATTTGTATTAGTATTGATTTTTATATTATTGTATCCAGTATTGTAATGTTCGTTTTGAATTCCATAACTTGGTATTCTATTTTGAGTTGGTATTCTAACTGTATATTGTTTTGTGTTAGTATTTTGTTTAGTCTCTTACAGCTTCAACACAATTTCTTTATATGCGCTGAATCAAACTTTTATCTTGAATCAAGACTCTTCATTGCACCAAAGAATAATTTTACTCTAATCTCTTACAATTTCAACAATAGTCTCTGATAATACATTTTTTAGTATCCAATAGGCTTGACTAATTTTGACTTGTCTTCAGTCTCTCACATTTAGCCCCCAATAGACTTCACAATCTCTGACTTTGACTTTGTTTAACTCTCCAAATGCATTCATGTTAGTCTCTTACAATATTATCCTCATCAATCGATATTATCTTCTGATGATTGTTTACATTATCCTCTAATAGTAATTTACATTATCCACGTCTTTATTAGTGGCATGTATTTTAAACCCTATATTATTTTAAAATATTTTTCGCGCCAATATTAGTAGTTTGATATATTGAACCACACCATTATTACTAACATGATTATTTTATTTCAATTTAATTTATATTTTTAATATTTTATAAATTACATAATGATTATTAATGATAATATATAATCATGAAAATTATATAAACTATATCATATAATATTTATGACTTAAATAATTTCATAAATTAAATAAAATTCTCGTCAAAATCTTATTTCACTACTATTTAAGCATTTTCTATTATTGAACTACCATTTAAGCATTATCTTTCTATTCACTATAAAATCTTAGTTCACAACTATTTATATAAAATATAGTATCTTATAAAATATATTATTGTTATTTTTAATAATTTATAAATTACATAATAATTATCAATGATAATTTATAATCATGAAAATTACATAAACTATATCGTATGAAAATTAGTTAAACTATATAATCATGAAAATTATTAAGTCATAAATATTATAATGTAATTTATTAAGTCATAATAACCACGTCAGTAATAGTTACATACTGAACCACACCATTATTACTGACGTGATTATTTTATTTCAATTTAATTTATAATTTTAATAGTTTATAAATTACATAATAATTATTAATCATAATATATAATCATGAAAATTATATAAACTATATCATATAATATTTATGACTTAAAATAATTTCAAAAATGAAAGAAAATTCTCATCAAAGTCTTATTTCACTGCTATTTAAGCATTATCTATTATTGAACTACCATTTAAGTATTATCTTTATATTCACTATAAAATCTTATTTTTCTACTATTTCTATAAAATATATTATCTTATAAAATATATTATTTTTATTTTTAATAGTTTATAAATTACATAATAATTATCAATGATAATTTATAATCATGAAAATTACACAAACTATATCATATGAAAATTAGATAAGCTATATAATCATGAAAATTATTAACTCATAAATATTATAATGTAATTTATTAAGTCATAATAACCACATCAGTAATAGACTGGGTTTATTCTATCGGAGACTAATTGTCAGAAACTAAAAACAAGTCAAAATTAGTTAAGACTATCGGAGACTAAGAATTATATTATCAAAAACTATTGTTGAAGTTGTAAGAGATTAAAGTTACTCTCTGATGCAGTGAAGAATCTTGATTCAAGTAGAAATTTGATTCAGCGCATATAAAGAAATTATGTTGAAGACGAAGCTGGTTAGAGGATAAACCAAAGGTGTTTCTAATAGATTAGTTTTAAGAGTTTTACTCTTATTTGAATTGAAAATCATATGGTAACTATTGTAACTACTGATGAACTAATGTTAATTGTTGATGAACTAATATTAACTATTGATGAACTAATGTTAACGGTTAATGAAGAAATTTTAGTTGCTGATGAACTAATATTAACTGCTGATGAACTAATATTAACTTCTAATGAACTAATATTAGCTGCTGATGAACTAAAATTGTTAAATAAACCAAAACAGAATACAAAGGGACTAAAAATGGTACAATATTTCCTCCTTTAATACAATACAAAAATAAATCATTGATACACTCATTTTTTTGCTAAATCAGAAAAATAAATTTCAATAAAATCATAATTTCATTTCATGATGTTTGTGATTTTTGTCTCGATGCATTGACTGCATGATGATTTCTTTTATTGTGGTCTGTGTATTCTTTACAAATAGCACATTTTTTTCCTCCTCTTACATCTCCACGAATATCTATTCCATTTTTTTATTCTTTTTTCCTTCCTTTTGTTTGGTATGTGATAGTAGTTGAATTTCTTCATCATCATCATCCCTTGCATTTGTTTCTGCCTGAATTTGCTCTTTGGATTATATTCATCTACAAGCGATTGATGTGTTAGAACTAAATAAGCTCAAGTTTTCAGGACAATAATTGTAATAATTACTGAGTAGACTTCGTTCTAATCAATATTATGAAAGAAAGATTTCTTGTTGTTAGTTCTTTTGTCCCTTTTGACAACTTGGTATCCCGTTGGAAGCCTGAGTCACTACAGTTGATAACGAACCTGCGACTCTGGCCTACGGTTGGGAAATCAGGGCTATCACAATGTTAGATATAAATGATGATAATGATTTGTTAGGTTTTAGAACATTTAATTATGATTGTCTTTAGATTACTTAGAGTACAAATGTAAAGAAAGTGTTAATTAGTAACACTGAAGTTTTGTAGCCGGTAGTTATCTCTTTGTTTGTAATTCATTCATTTTTTGTAAAGAGATACAATTATTCTTTATTTGTAAGTAAATGCTGGAATGGAGTATCAAAGCTTCATCAAGTCAAAGTGTGTATTTGGTCCGTTGGAGTTTACTAAAAGGCTTGTCGGAGACTGGGGAAAACTTGTCAGAGACTAAGGATTTTATTTATCAGAGACTAGTTTTGCCTATCAGAGACTAAGGCTTACGTCATCAGAGACTAAGTCTAAAAGAGTCGAAGACTAAAGCTTACGCCATCGGAGACTAAGTGTAAAAGCATTAGAGACTAAGCTGACGTCATCAGAGACTAAGTCTTAAAGCATCGGAGACTAAATAACTCTATCGGAGACTACACAATCTGACATCATCAGGGACTAAAAGACTAGAGACTAAGGGATGACGTCACCAGAGACTAAAGATGAAGCGTCAGGGACTAATCATGATTTATTTCCTGAGAGATATAGAGTTCGAATTGAATAAGCATTGTCTTCCACGTAAATCAAGATATTATTGAAGACGTAGTTGGTAAGGAAACAAGCCAAAAATCTGTTCCTAATCAAAAAGGAAAGATTATATTTAATTCGAATAAGGAAGCTGAATCATTATTGATTTAGAATAGGAGAATTGAGAATTCAGTTTTAGAGAAGCTGTAATTAGGTTTACAGGATTGTAATTCGAAGCTGTATAGGTTCTTCATAGTTTGTATCTTTTCCTATACAGAAAAGAAAAGAAGCTGACGATCACATTGTTGTGATTGTTAGAATTTGTAATCAACTATTAAAACAATAAAAAGCAATTGTTTATAAATTGATTTGAGTTCTTGTTCTTTTTATTCCACAACAAAAGTTAATTTCTTAAAGAACAAGTAATCGAAAAGAATTCAAAGAACTTGTATTCAACCCCCCTTCTACAAGTTCTCGGCTATCTCACTAAGAAAACAATTGGTATCAGAGCCTTTAATTGAATTTACTCAATTAACACGTTCCATGAAATGGCCAACGATGAAGCAAGCAGCTCTAGCATAATGGCGTATGCGAGAAGTCGTGATGGTGGTACTAGAATCCCTATTCTTAAACGAGAAGAATATCCGATGTGGAAGCAAAAGATGTACATGCACTTAAGAGCAACAAATCCGGATTATATTAATAGGATTGAGAAGGGGGCCTATCTGCCCAGGAAATTTATTCCTACTAAAACCGTCGATGGATCTGTTGTGGCGAAACACTTTGAACTTGCTCCAGAATGTGATTATACAAACGAAGACAAGTTGCAAGTGTTGAAGGATGCTAAGGTGATGAACATACTCTATAATGGAATTGATAAAAATATGTTCACAAGCATTATAAATTGCACAACATGTAAGCAAATCTGGGACACCATCAAAGTCCTGTGTGAAGGGACTGACTAAGTCCAAAAGAACAAGAGATCATTGTTGACTCAACAATATGAGTTTTTTCAAGCAAAGCCTAGTGAATCAATAATATCAGTTTATGACAGATTCAACACTTTGCTCAATGACTTGAAAATACTTGGAAAGTTCTATGATAACGAGGATGTCAACACCAAGTTCATGAGATCTCTCCCACCAAGTTGGGATCCAAAGACTACAACGATAAGAAAGGCTCATGACTTGGATATCCTTACACTGGACAGGCTCTACGGGAATTTAAAGACATATGAACTCGAAGTAGAGCAATGACAACGCATGTATGGCAGGGACAAAGGAGCTGCGTTGATGGTTGAGACAAGCAAGTCTCAAGAGAAGCTTGATGAGGAATTTTCCAATGCTAGCTCGACTGATCAGGAAGATGAACTGGACACTAATGATGACATGGAGGAATTCATGGCATTCATGGTCAAACAGTTCAAGAAATTTAGGGCCAGCAGGAAAGGAAGAAAATTGTCAAGAAAGCCTAATCCTAAACGTGAAGGTCAAAAAGTCACCTTCTCCTTAAAGAAGAAAAGATTTTACAATTGTGATGGGTTAGGGCACTTTGCCAATGAGTGCAGGAAGCCGAGATCTAGTGATAGATCTAAGGATGAAAAATCAAGGAAAGAGAATGACTTTGCTGACAAGAAAGCCAAATCAAAGAGCAAAGCCTTGATTACTGAGGGTAAAGATTGGATTGACAGCGGCTCTGATGAAGAAGTTGTCAACTTTGCTCTAATGGCTCGAAGTGACGAGTCAAGTGATTCTACAAAGGTATGTGATGCAAATCAGAATTTTAATGTGCTTGATTTACTTGACACATCTAGCATTGAAAGCATACAAAAAGATATGTCTGATTTGCATGTTAGTTTTAGATCTTTAACTATCGAATATACCAATGTGAAAGAATCACGTAACATTCTCTTGAAAAGAAATAAGTTTCTTGAAGAGAGATTGGCACAGTTTGACACCATCAAATCTGACTTAAACAAAGCTCATCATATGATTGATGCTTTGAGAAAGAGGGAATATTACTTAGTAGAGCAACTTGAAAATGCTCAAGCTAAGATTAAATAATGGAATACTTCCTCTAAAAAGTTATCAGACTTGGTAGTGTCAAAAAATAGTTCAAAAATCTGGACTAGGTTATGATGAAAATCTAGACCAGAGTTCAGATTTAGATGATCTATTTGAATCTGCTAACTCCTCGACTAGTAAGCCAAATGTAATAAAAGGAATTAATTTTGTCTCTCCTGTTTATGAACCCAAATTTATCATCACTCAAGATCAACAAATCACTGCAAAAACAGAAATTGATCAAAAGTCAGTGAGTATTGTTAATAAGAGTAAAAATAAAAGATTAAATATTGGGTTTATGACAAAGACATAGTTAAGTAAAAAATTGGAAAATCTTTCAGATAAAAAGGCTGAAACAGTAGTGGAATCAAGCAGGAATAAGAAAAATAAGAATGGAAAGATAAGCATTAATAAATATACAAATTATGCTAGAATGCCTGATGCTCCTAGAAAGACATGTCATGTATGTGGGAACCCCAACCACATAGTTGTTTACTGTAGGAGCAAAAATAAAATTCCTGTAACTGAGACTACACCTTCAAATATAATAAAAGATAAATCACCTGTAAAAAGGTTAGATCATCTTTGCATTAACATTGAAAATTCTAAGCATGGCAGTCTCTCACAAAAAAGTAGCAAGACTAATGATTGTCCAATTAAAGTCAAAACTGCTAACAGACAATCAACTCAATTTGAGTCAAGTCTTGAGTCTACAACTAGTGAGAAAGGACCCAAGAAAGTCTGGGTTCCAAAAATCTCAAACTAGTTACTCTCTACTGTGCAGGGAAAAAAGAAGAAAACATGGTACTTGGACAGTGGCTATTCAAGGCACATGACTGGAGATAAGTCCCTACTAAAACAGTATGAAGAGAAAAGTGGCCCAAAAGTCACTTTTGGAGATGACAGCAAAGGCCATACTAGGGGATATGGCAGTGTTGAACATGGAGATGTCATCTTCATTGAAGTAGCACTAGTTGATGGCTTAAAGCACAATTTACTGAGTGTGAGTGAACTATGTGATAAGGGATTCAATGTCACCTTCAAAAAAGATCAATGTTTAGTGTGTGACAAAGAATCTGATGATGTGATATTGACAGGGAAAATAAAAGGAAATTTGTATGTTGCAAACCTTATCTCTTCCTCTGATCAAATCACATGTCTCTATAGCAAAGCTTCAACTGATGAAAGTTGGCTTTGGCATAAGAAGCTTTCCCACTTGAACTTCAAGAATATCAATAAGCTTGTTATGAAAGGATTGGTAACTGGCATTCCACAATTGGAGTTTACACAAGATGGATTGTGTGATTCATGCCAGAAAGGGAAACAAAAAATTGTATCATTCAAAAGCAAACCAGCAACATCAATCACTGACCCTTTACAGTTGTTACACATGGATTTATTCGGTCAAGTGAATGTGATGTCTATCTTAAGGAATAGATATGCACTGGTTATTCTGGATGATCACACGAGGTATACTTGGGTAAAATACCTCCATACAAAAGATGAAGCTACTCAGTTGATAATTGATCATGTTAAGAAGATAGAAACTGAGTCAGGAAAAACAGTAAGGGTAATAAGGAGTGATAGAGGAACAAAATTCAAGAATTCCCAAGTTACTGAATTCTGAACTGAAAAAGGAATAACTCACCAATTCTCTGCTCCAAGAATTCCTTAACAAAATGGAGTTGTTGAGAGGAAAAACAGAACCCTTATTGAAGCAGCAAGGACTATGTTACAAGAGGCTAAGCTTCCCACATATTTTTGGGAGGAAGCTATAAGCACAGCTTGCTTTACACAGAATAGATCCTTGATAAACAAAGCATACAACAAAACACCTTATGAATTAATGACTGGGAAAAAACCAACTCTCAAGTTTTTACATGTGTTTGGTTGTAAATGCTTTGTACTGAGAGATTCATCAGAGACAAGAGGAAAGTTTGACAATAAGTCTAATGAAGCAATCTTCCTAGGTTATTCTCTGTCAAGTAAAGCATACAGAGTATATAATCTAAGAACAAAGGTCATCGTGGAATCAATACAAGTCGTGTTTGCTGATAAAAAGATTCCAGGGATGATTGGTCAAGGATTGCATGAACCTCTCAGTTTTGAGAATGAATTGGATGCATGGGAATATCCATCAGAGACTACTGAAAAACCCCAAGATAACAAAGATCCCTACATAACTGAGGGGGAGTTAACTGTTGTACATGAAGTATCAAGGACTAATACTCTATCAGAGACTATAGTATTAGATGAAACACAAGAAATTGGTGTCTTTAGTGAACCATCAGAGACTAATGGTTAACCAGAGACTAGAGTCACTGATGCACAATCGAAGACTATATTGACACCAAGGAATGTAGAGATAAACAGCTCAGGGGGAGCTAATAATGGAAAAGTCAATGGTTTAGGGGGAGTAGTCTCTGATCATGAAGCTAGATTGGACAACATCAATCTAGAAAATGAAGCCTCCACTTCAAGGTCAAATCTGCCACGTGCAATTCCATGGTTGAGAGACCACACTCCAAATTTGATTATTGGAAGTCTAGAGGATAGAGTCAAGACTAGAAGTGCAACTCAAAATGAATGTTTATACCTCAGTTTTCTCTCAAAGATAGAGCCAAAGAAAATTGAGGAAGCACTTCAAGATCCTGACTGGATAATTGCCATGCAAAAGGAGTTAAACCAATTCACTCGAAACAAAGTCTGGAGACTGGTACCCAAACCAAGGAATAGATTAATTATTGGTGCCAAGTGGGTCTTCAGAAACAAATTGGATGAAATTGGTACAATTACAAGGAATAAAGCAAGACTGGTTGCAAAAGGATATTTTCAAGAAGAAGGGATAGATTATGATGAAACTTTTGCACCAGTAGCAAGACTTAAAGCAATTAGGATTTTCTTGGCATATGCAGCCTACAAAAAACTTCAAGGTGTACCAGATGGATGTCAAGAGTGCTTTCCTTAATGGAAAATTGGAAGAGGAAGTCTATGTTCAACAACCACCAGGTTTTGTGGATTCCAAGTTTCCAAATCACGTGTACAGGTTAGACAAAGCACTCTATGGCTTAAAACAAGCGCCAAGAGCCTGGTATGATACTCTATCTCAATTTTTACTTAAAAATAAATTTGTTAAAGGTATCATAGATAAAACGTTATTTTATAGAAAACAAGGCTCTGACATTATACTTGTGCAAACATATGTAGATGATATTATATTTGGTTCTACAAACGAGAATCTTTGTGAAAAATTTTCAAAACTCATGCAGTCTAGATATGAAATAAGTATGATGGGAGAATTAACATTTTGCGTAGGATTGCAAATAAAACAATCAACTGATGGAATTTTTATCAGTCAGTCCAAGTATATCAAAGACTTATTAAAAAAATATGATTTAATTGATTGTGCATCTGCAAAAACACCCATGCCTACTGCCACTAAGCTAGATAAGGATTTAAAAGGAAAGAAAATTGATATTACTAGCTATAGAGGCATGATTGGCTCTCTTTTATATCTAACTGCAAGTAGACCTAATATAATGTTTGCTACGTGTTTATGTGCTAGATTTCAAACTGACCCTAGAGAGTCACATTTGATTGATGTAAAAAGAATACTCAAATATCTAAAGGTTACCCCAAACCTTGGTTTATGGTATCCCAAAGAATCTGATTTTAAACTAAGGTTATTCAGATGCTAACTATGTAGGTTGCAAGCTTGACAGGAAAAGCACAAGTGGAAACTGCCAACTTCTTGGAGGCAGACTTGTTTCTTGGTTTAGCAAGAAACAAAATTCAGTTTCTACTTCAACAGTAGAAGCTGAATACATTGCAGCTGGGAGTTGTTGCGCTCAAATCCTATGAATCAAGAATCAACTCCTAGACTATGGTATGTCATTATCCAAAATTCCTATCTATTGTGATAATACAAGTGCCAGGGCAATAACAGAAAATCCAGTGCAATATTCAAGAACAAAACACATAGATATTAGATATCACTTCATAAGAGAACATGTAAGTGAAGGTAATATCGAATTACACTGGGTTACAACTGATAAACAACTTGCAGACATATTCACAAAACCTTTAGATGAATCTACTTTTCCTAGATTAGTTTCTGAATTAGGAATGTTGAATTATGCATCTAAAAATTAATTTTATTTTGAAAGCAAGTTGTTTAGTTGTAAGAAGCTAGAATTTAATTTCTGGTTGCAACTGTTCTCAATGAAAAAAATTTTAGAAGCTAGATTTTAATTTCTGGTTGAAGCTGTTTTAATTAAACAGAATTTTTGAAGCCAATAATCATTAACTTGTTTGTTGGAAATATTCTGAAAAGCTTTGGAATAAGAGACAACTTAGTCCCTGATAGTGTTTTTAATTAGTCCCCGACTTAATTAAAAATTGAACTATCGAAGACTATTCTAGTCCCCGATAGTGTTTTTAATTAGTCCCCGACTTAATTAAAAAATTGAACTATCGGAGACTACCTTAGTCCCCGACAGTGTTTTTAATTAGTCCCCGACTTAATTAAAAAATTGAATTATCGGAGACTACCTTAGTCCCCGACAGTGTTTTTAATTAGTCCTCGACTTAATTAAAAATTGAACTATCGGAGACTACCTTAGTCCCCGACAGTATTTTTAATTAGTCCCCGACTTAATTAAATGTTGAACTATCGGAGACTATCTTAGTCCCCGATAATGTTTTTGATTAGTCTTTGACTCAATAAAAAATGAGCTATCGGAGACTAATTGGGTCTAGTCTCTTATGAGTGAACATATCAGAGATTAGGGCAATCTCCGATTGAGGGTAATCTGGTAGTTATCCTACCCACGATCGAAAACGGTTCACTATCCTGTGAATTGCAAACGTCTCTAACACTTTGATAATAGTAAATTCAAACACCTTTGCAATCACACTCTTTCAAGCTTTGAAATTATTTTCTCTGCAAAAAACTCTACAAATTAACCCTTTTCAAAGTTTCTTCAAAAGTTCATAGATCTCTTAAATGGCCGCTAAAACAGTCTGTTTCAAGTTTGGAGATTTCGATATCATTAAGACTAATCATGCAGGGGTGGCTAACAAGCATGAATTTGAAGCCCAGTACCACCCCTTTGTGGATTTTCTTCAAAACTCCACACTATCCTACGCCATTTATGAAGCTCCCGTCCAAGTCGCTGAAGTCATCACGGCTATGTGGTCTATAGCTACTGTCCAGGATGAGAACACTGACTCTCCTGTGGTAAGTTTCAGGTATGCTAAATCTGTGTATACTATAGATCATACCATAGTTAATAATGCTTTACACTTGCCAATATAGAAAACTTTGACTCTTTTGCCTCTGATGAAGAAATTTTTTCTATTTTTAAAAACTTACATTATTTTGCTGAAATTAGTTCTGTTGGGTCTATAACACGACCCCATCTAAGGCAAGAGTGGTCACTGTTCTTTGATATAATCACTAAATCATTTACATCTAAATGCAGTGGCTATGATGCTATCACTACACTCACACAACAGATTTCTTTTAGTGTGTTGTATGATAGACATCTAAACATTGGTCTTTTAATTCTGCAAAATCTTTTGGTAAAACTGAAATCCGGTAATAAAAATAAAATTTATTATGCTAGGTTTTTGATGATGATTGCTTATTACCTAATCCCTAACCTTAATATTATGGAATGCAAGTTGTACCAACTGTTTTGCAGAGTAAAATAATATTTACCGATGTGAAGCATAAATCTGCAAAGGTAAAGGTTCCATTATTTTTCCCTCCTGTCATCAGATCTATTCTCATTGACAGGCTTCCAAAACTTTATTCTTTGTTATTTTTTGAGGATATTAAAAGCCAAAACCCTGTTAATCCTCCAACCACTTCAGAACAACAACCTATAGCCCCCTCCATAGTCTCCCAAAAGACTGTGGTTGTAAAGACTCAATCTCCGATCGAGGGTAATCTGGTAGTTACTCATACCCACGATAAAAAACGGTTCACTATCCTTTGAATTGCAAATGTTTCTAATACTCTGTTAAAAGTCAAATCAAACACATTTGCAATTACAATCTCTCTGCAAAAACTCTGCAAATTAACCCTTTTTCAAAGTCTCTTCAAAGTTCACAGATCTCTTCCAATGGCCGCTAAAACAGTCTGTTTCCAGTTTGGAGATTTTGATATCATCAAAACTAACCATGCAGGCGTGGCTAACAAGCATGAATTTGAAGCCCAGTACCACCCCTTCATGGACTTTCTTCAAAACTCCACACTATCCTACGCCATTTATGAAGCTCCCGTTCAAGCCATTGAAGTCATCACGACTATGTGGACCACTGCAACCATCCAAGATGAGAATACTGACTCTCCTGTGGTAAGTTTCAGGTATGATAATATTGTTTATAATATCGACCATACCATTGTTAATAATGATATATACTTACCTGTGTATGAAAACATTGATTCCCCTGCCTCTGCTGAAGAACTTTTTTCTATGTTTAAAAACTTACAGTATTCTGCTGAAATTAGTTCTGTTGGGTCTATTACACGACCCCATCTAAGGCAAGAGTGGTCATTGTTCTTTGATATAATAACTAAAGCATTTTACCTCAAAATGCAGTGGCTATGATGCTATCACTACACTCACACAACAAATTGCTTTTAGTGTGTTGTACGATAGACATCTAAACATTGGGCTTTTAATTCTACAAAATCTTTTGGTAAAACTGAAATCGGGTAATAAAAATAAAATTTATTATGCTAGATTTTTGATGATGATTGCTTATTATCTAATTCCTAACCTTAATATTACTAGATTGCAAGTTGTACCAACTGTTTTGCAGAGTAAAAGAATATTTACTGATGTGAAGCATAAATCTATAAAGGTAAAGGTTCCCTTATTTTTCCCTCCTATTATGAGATCTATACTCATTGACAGGCTTCCAAACCTTTATTCTTTTCAATTCTTTATAGATATTGAAAGCCAAAACCCTGTGAATCCTCCAACCACTTCAGAACAACAATCCATAGCCCCCTCCACAGTTTCCCAAAAGATTGTGGTTGTAAAGACTCAAACAGCCATCACAAAACTCCCAATAAAGAGAAAAATAATTGAGGGAGTAAGTGAGGATGAGGGAGAACAAGACGCTGAAGTACCACTTCAGAGAAAGAAGAGAGTTATAACCCTTAGCCAAAAGCAATCCATTGCTTCCCAAAAGGCAATGGAGGTTATAAGGAAAAACAGTGATCTTTCACCATCCTCCCAAAAGGATGTTGACATTGAAGAAAGTTCCCAAACAGGAACACCTTGTACAGAGTCTGCACAACCTCTTGTTCACCAACAAGAGAAACCACAAAGAAAGATAATAAAAGAAAAGAGTGACACAAGGAGTGCACACACAGAGTCATCAATCGATGTTCCTCAATTTTCAATGTCTGAGGAATAGCCAACACTCCACACTGTACATTCTTCTCCTTTTTCTCCCATACTTGATTCTTTTGATATAACACATTTAAATACTCTTGATTTTTCCCAAGCCAATACTCGAGATAAGCTCTCAAACACATTCTATGGATAGATCCCTAGCCCCAGATACACAAAGGGAACCCCCTATCCATGCAGTCACAAGAAATTCTCCAACCCCCACTTCTGTAGGACAGAGTGCACCTATCCATATGAGTGAGGATGTGAGAATAAATAGTGGGAGTCAGGCTCCTGACCTGGAAAAAAGAGAGAATATACACACATAAGAGAGTCAAGCTTTAGAAAGCTTGGAGAAAGGAGAGCAAGAGAAGTTGGGTGCTCAACCCCAGGCAAAAGGAGAGGGTGTCAGCAAGGATACGATCCTTGAACAAAATAAAAGAGAAAAATTTTCAGCAGGAGCATTTTTACAACCTATTGAAACCAGCTCACAAGAAGCTCAAGTTTCTTCTGCTCCTTCCACAAATATCCAAACAGAAGAAACTGGGAACAGTTGAAGCACAGAGGATGCAACATTAAATATTATATCTAAGATGTACAATGCAGACTTTGAAATGTTATATGATTTACAACAAAGTCAAGATCACATTTCTGCATTGAAGACAAGGCTTGCAGATGAACCTGTGTCTGAACCACCTACAGAGGAAAATGTTGATGAATGGCTTGATGCCACATATTCCAACACTCTGGAGGAAGCAACCGCCCATTTTAGGCAGGATTATGTGACCAATGTAGGGTCAACTACAGCTGCACCATCAATTAAAGAACTTCTTGAAGAAGTAACCAAGGTGGATAAGAAACATACTAAGTTTCATCACTTCTTGGTTACTGGCATAAATGGTGTAGTGAAGTAAATAAAGGAAAGGATGGAGTTCGAGATAGACAAAATCAGAAGGCGCTATGAAGGACACTTGCCAAGGAGGACTATTACTGCAATTGATACTTTTATCAAAGACAAGTCGAAGACTAACAGTCGACTTCAAGCCCTAGAAGCCAATATCCAACTACTGATCCAAAAACAAGACAGAATGGAGCAACTATTGATGCAGGCAATTCCACATTTGGCCACCTCCTCTCACCCTAAAGATGTTGATGTCAAAAAGGGGGAGAGTGGTCAATTCCAACAATATATTCCTGTACAAAAATCAAAATTTGGTCCTATCCTTGATGCTA
Organism: Centella asiatica; assembly: GCA_014636745.2. Classification (NCBI taxonomy): domain Eukaryota; kingdom Viridiplantae; phylum Streptophyta; class Magnoliopsida; order Apiales; family Apiaceae; genus Centella; species Centella asiatica. Next base: position 6,930,368 of record CM025782.1, read on the forward strand.
AATTATAAGCAATGATGGACAGGATCCTAAAGAAACACTCTGATCTTGCAGCAGCAACAACAACAACAACAGCTTCTCCTTCTTCCTCTGCACAAGCCCCAACATTAAAAGACAAAGGCAAGGGAGTCATGGTTGAGGAACCAAAGAAGCCAATCTCAACTCAACCAGGACAACCCAAGCTATTGAGGGATGCCATGAAGACAGCTCACTTTCCCACTCCATTTGAACTGATAGTGGATGGGAAAGTGGAGTTGGTCTATCCTCAAGAGTAGAAATTGATAGAAGCTGATGCACTATTAGCTCAGAAACTTCAAGAGGAGGAGGACATGGCAGCAGAAAGGGAGGAGGAGGAGGCAAAGAAGAAGAAAATCTATACAAGGAGATCAAGTGCACAGAAAGCAACCATAACCAAGAAGAAAAATAAAGAGATAGAAGAGGTTGAGAAGAAATCAAGAAGAAAACCTTTGGTCTAGTAATCTACAAAGAAACCTGTGATCAAAGCACTTATCAAGAAGCCTACCTCTCAAAATCCTCCAAGGTCAACCGAGACTGCTTTAGTGGCTGTGAGTGGACCAACAAAGCCATGAATAGTTCCATCAAGGAAGTCTTATAAGGTTGAAATGGCTAGTGATGAAGAGATGATCAAGGCCCTGAAGAAAAGTACAAAGAAGATTGATTTGATCAAGGGTAAAAATAACAAAGAACTTCTCCATGTCTTTTTGAAAGATGGAGAGTCTTTGAAATTAAAGAAACCAGCCTTGGAGGGACAAGCCAAAGAAAATCTGGAGTGGTTGCTGACTGTCGTGCTTGAGACTTCTGATCTCAACATGGATTTTCGAAGCCAGATTCAGAAGGTGAAGCATAAGGTGGATATAGTGCCAGAAGCTAATCCTAAGCCTCTTGGATTATGGTATGAGAATTTTCATGGAGAGAAGGTCTTCTTCAACTACAACAGAGATATCAACAGTGCCAGTGAGAGACATATTGAAGGTTTTATCAATCTACTCAAGGATGGTAAAGAAGAAATTGAATTGGTTCTGAAAAAGTTGTTGAAAGACAGGCTGGAGTTGCTAAGAAAAAATAGGACCTTAAGTTGTTGTGTTGGAAGGTATGTTGTTTGTTGAAATAAGGTGTAATTTTTATATTTGGAGCCAGACTTATAGGAGTTAAACCTGAGTCTTGGTGGAAGCTGAACAACATATCAAAGATCTTGGTTCAGAATACATTTGTAGTTAGCAATTCTTTATTCTTTTTCTAATTAATTGTAATGTTGAGTTTTGACATCATCATCAACCTTGAAATTATGCTTATCATTCTGATATTCATAATTAGGGGGAGATTGTTAGGTTCTAGAACATTTGATGATGATTGTATTTAGATTACTTAGAGTACAAATGTATAGAAAGTGTTAATTAGTAACACTGAAGTTTTGTAGCCAATAGTTATCTCTTTGATTGTAATTCATTCATTCTTTGTAAAGAGATATAATTATTTCTTATTTGTAAGTAACTACTGGAATGGAGTATCAAAGTTTCAGCAAGTCAAAATGTGTATTTGATTCGTTGGAGTTTACAAAAAGGCTTGTCGGAGACTAGGAAAACTTGTCAGAGGCTAAGGATTTTATCTATCAGAGACTAGTTTTGTCTATCGGAGACTAAGGCTTACGTCATCAGAGATTAAGTCTAAAAGAGACGGAGACTAAAGCTTACGTCATCGGAGACTAAGTTTAAAAGCATCAGAGACTAAGCTGACGTCATCAGAGACTAAGCCTTAAAGCATCGAAGACTAAATAACTCTATCGAAGACTACACAATTTGACGTCATCAGGGACTAAAAGCACCAGAGACTAGTGATGACGTCACCAGAGACTAAAGATGAAGCGTCAGGGACTAATCGTGATTTATTTCTTGAGAGATACAAAGTTCGAATTAAAAGGAATGTCTTCCACGTAGATCAAGATATTATTGAAGACGTAGCTGGTAAGGAAACTAACCAGAAATCTCTTCCTAATCAAAAAGGAAAGATTGTATTTGATTCGAATAAGGAAGCTAAATCAATATTAATTTAGAATAGGAAAACTGAGAATTCAGTTTTTAGAGAAGCTGTAATTAGTTTTACAGAAATTGTAATTCGAAGCTGTATAGAATTCATAGTTTTGTATCTTTACTATACAAAATAAAAAAAAGAAGATGATGATCACATTGTTGTGATTGTTAGAATTTGTATTCAATTGTTAAAATCAATACAAGCAATTGTTTATAAATTGATTCGAGTTCTTGTTCTTTATTTTCACAAGTTATAATTAATTTCTTGAAGAACAAGTAATCGAAAAGGTTTCAATGAACTTGTATTCAACCCCCCCCCCCCCCTCTACAAGTTCTCAACTACCTCACTAGGAAAACACAGAGAAAGTGATGAAGTTGGTTTGAGGAACAATGAGTCCACTTGATAACCCTTGAGTTAAAGATTTAAGGGCCATTGTTCTTGAAGAGAAATTAGGGTTTCTGAGAATGAGAGAGAAGAAACCTAGAGCAGTTGTTAGAATGAGCAAATATATGTTTAGTATGTCGGCAGGGAATATAATATCGCATATAAATAGCTTTATCATAAACCCTGATGCCACAACCATATAAGGATGATCAATTCATTTCACATAATTCAACCATACCCAACTCTCCCACCAAATTGATGAAGGTAACTTCATCTAGAGCCTTGGTGAAGATGTTTGTCCGCTGCTTGTGTGTTGGCACAATGTATAGTTCAATTGTCTCACTGATGATGTGTTCCCTGATAAAATGATATATGATTTCTATATGCTTAGTTCTGGAATGTTGCACAGGATTCTCAAAAATGGCTGTGGCACTTGTGTTGTCAGAAAGGATTGGAATTTTGTTGTATGTCAGGCCTAGTCCATTAACTAATTTCTCATCCAAAAAATTTGTGCACAACAACTTCCAAGTGTAATATATTCAGCCTCAGTAATAGATGTGAAAATGGATGTTTCTTTTTGCTAAACCAAGACACAAGCCTTCCACCAAAATATTGGCAGCTCCTTGTGGTACTTTTTCTGTCAATTTCGAATCCTGTAAAGTCAACATAAAAATATCCAATTAATTCAAAACTAGAATCCTTTGGATACCAAAGCCCCAGCTCTGCAGTGCCCTTGATGTACCTCAAGATTCCCTTCACAACAATGAGATGAGACTCCTTTGTTTCAGCTTGATATCTTGCATAAAGACATGTTGCAAACATTATGTCAGGTCTATTAGCTATCAAGTACAACAATGAAATAATCATTCCCCTATAAGTCTTCAGATCAACTTTCTTTCCATTCTTATCAGGGTTAATCTTGGTTACTGTGGTCATTGGTGTCTTTGCTACTTTGTCGTAACCCATAGTCGATCCTTTACTGTTATCACCAAAAAATATGACTGGACCATCCTTCGCAATGAACTCTATGAGAAGGGCTTTGTTTCCTGTCATGTGCCTTGAGCAACCACTGTCTAGAAACCATATCTGCTTGTTTTTACCCTTGCCTTGCACACAAAAAACATTTAATTTGTTTTTGGTACCCAATGGATTTAGGTCCTCTGTGTTTAGTCACATTTTTTGGTATATCAGTGTTTAAATCAATTTTAACCTTGGGTTTGGTCAACACACACACTTTCTCCAGTTTGGGAGCTTCACATAATACTTTAGATTTAGCAATCATTTTTTTTTCTTTACCCTTTATAGGTACATGCATGATCAGAAATAGATTTAAGCAAATCATCCGCATATAAAATTGTACCAGTTAAGATTTGTGGCTTTTCTTTGCATTCAAAAGATAAATGATTAATATTACCATAGTTCCAACACACTTTTCTAGGGGCATCAGAGTTAGGAGCATAGTTATCAGCCTTATTAACTCCTAATTTTCCATTTCTATTTTTCTTCTTATTCCCTGATTGACCTTTATCCGCTAAAGGGTTACTACGGCCTGATGCACTTACATTCCCTGATGATTGTGTATCCACTGATGCACAATCATTTTTCTTTTTATTGGGAATCTTTGGTGTCATGGAAAGGATAGACTTCTTGCCACTTCCATCACTTCTGGAAGCTTCACATTTACGGATAACATTCTCTTTTTGTAGTTTGGTTATTTCTTTTATAAACTTAATAGGTTGTAAAAGCCTTTTACCAAAACTAGTAGCTTTTTCAACCTCAACTGATGGTTGCTTCACCTGAGTTTCTTCATACCATAGCCCAGACTTTGGATCAAATTTTTTGTTGTTTAGTTGATTCTCAAGTTTCTTGCTAGACTCAATCCATTTCCTTATGACCCCCTACTTTTCTTTAAGCTTTTTGGAGGTCCACTCTTCTCTCTTAATGACATAGTCAAGGAGATTTGTAGTCTTGTTGAGTTATATTTCTAGATTTTCAAGCCTAGTCAATTCTGATTCTAAAAGAGTGTTCCTAGTGGTTAATTTTTCATTATTCTTTTGCACTCTCTCAATTTCAACTACAACACTCCTTAATGTGTCATAGAGGTCTCTAATCTCATAGGTCATTTCCTTAACAATTGTTAGGTTTTATTAACATTTGATGATGATTGTCTTTAGAATACTTAGAAATACAAATGTACAGAAAAGTGTTGGTTTGTAACACTTTAGTTTTGTAGCTAGCAGTAGTATCTCTTGGTTGTAATTTAGTCATTTTAATAAAGAGATAGATTCATTTTACTTGTATGTACTGCTGGAATACTTGTTGAGTCTGTTCAACAAGTTGTTTTAAGTTAATTAGTCTTTCGGAGATTAAATTTGGCTTGTCGGAGATTAAGGGAAAAGTCCATCAGAGATTAAAGTTTTGTTCATCAGAGATTGGACTTTGCCCATCGGAGATTGAAGAAATCCTTCATCGGAGATTAAAGATTTATTCATCAGAGATTGAAGGATTGGTCATCGGAGATTAAAGCTTACGTCATCGGAGATTGTAATTAAAGAGTCAGAGATTAAAGCTGACGTCATCAGAGAATAACACAATACTTCGGAGATTAAAAGCTGACGTCACCAGAGACTAAAGCCAAAGCATCGGAGATTACTCGAGGTGATCAAAGATTAATTTATTAAAGCATCGGAGATTACTCGAAGTGATCAGAGACTAATTAAAGAAGCTATCGGAGATTAGTCGAGGACTTAATCGCTGATGGAGTTAGAGTTCAAATCAAAGAAGGAAAGTCTTCCATGAACACGTAGATTTTATTGAAGACGTAGCTGACAAGGAAACTTGTTAGAAATCTTTCAATTGGAAAGATTGTATTTGATTTGAATTAGGAAGCTAGGTTTTTGTAAACTTAGTTTTAGAAGCTGTAATTATAAATTACAGAATTGTAATTCGAAGCTGTGTATGTCTGTATAGATAGAGAGAATTGAAAGTGTTATATTTTTCTATATACACAGAATAGAAGCTGACGATCAAAGCTTGTTTTTGATTGTTAGAAAACTTGTAATCAATTGTTAAATCAATAAAAACAATTGTTTATAAAGTTTTGATCTTGTTCTTTATATTCCGCAGAAAGTTAATTTCTTAAAGAACAGGAATTCGGAAAAAGTTGTAAGAACTTGTATTCAACCCCCCTTCTACAAGTTCTAGGCCATCTCACTGGGAAAACAATTGGTATCAGAGCCTCTAATTGAAAATATTCAATTAACAAGATTCTGAGATGGCCAACAACGACGAAGCAAGCAGCTCTAACATGATTGCGTATAATGGAGGACGTGATGGTGGAACCAGGATCCCTATTCTGAAAAGGGATGAATATCCAATGTGGAAACAGAAGATGTATATGCACTTGAGAGCAACAGATCCAGATTATATAGATAGGATTGAGAAGGGTCCTTATCTACCCAGGAAATTTGTTCCTGCAAAAACTGTTGAAGGATCTATTGTCGCAGAACACTTTGTACTTGCACCAGAAAGTGATTATACCAATGAGGACAAGTTACAAGTGTTGAAAGATGCTAAAGTTATGAACATACTTTATAATGGAATAGACAAACATATGTTCAATAGCATCATCAATTGCACAACATCTAAACAAGTCTGGGACACCATCAAGGTCCTATGTGAGGGGACTGATCAAGTCAGAAAGAACAGGCGATCACTGTTGACTCAACAATATGAGTTCTTTCAAGCAAAGCCTAATGAACCAATCACGTCAATCTATGACAGGTTCAATTCCTTGCTTAATGACTTGACCATACTTGGTAAGACATATGATAATGAAGATATCAATACCAAGTTCATGAGAGCTCTCCCTCCTAGCTGGGATCCAAAGACTACTGCAGTTAGGGAGGCTCATGATATGGAAACCCTCACATTGGATAGGCTCTACGGAAACTTAAAGACATATGAACTTGAAGTAGAGCAAAGACAGCGCATGCATAGAAGAGATAAAGGAGCTGCGTTGATGGTTGAGACAAATAAGTCTCAAGAGAAGCTCGATGAGGAATTTTCTGAAACTAGCTCAACTGATAATGAAGATGAATTGGATACTGATGATGACATGGAGGAATTCATGGCATTCATGGTCAAACAATTTAAGAAATTTCGGGCTAGCAGAAAAGGAAGAAAATCATCGAGGAAGCCTAACCCTAAGCGTGAAGGTCAAAAAGTCACCTTCGACTTAAAGAAGATTCGATGCTATAATTGCGATGGGTTAGGGCACTTTGCCAATGAGTGCAAGAAGCCTAGATCTAATGATAGATCTAAGGATGAAAAATCAAGGAAGGACTTTGCTGACAAGAAGGTCAAATCCAAGAGCAAAGCCTTGATTACTGAGGGAAAAGATTGGATTGACAGCGATTCTGATGAAGAAGTTGTCAACTTTGCCCTAATGGCTCGTAGTGACGAGTCCAGTGACTCTACAAAGGTATGCAATGCAAATCAGAATTTTAACGTGCTTAATTTACTTGATACATCTAGCATTGAAAGCATGCAAAAAGACATATCTGATTTGCATGTCAGTTTTAGATCTTTAACTATAGAGCATACCAATGTGAAAGAGTCACGTGATAGTCTCTTAAAAAGAAACAATTTTCTTGAAGAAAGACTATCACAGTTTGACACTATCAAGTCTGATTTAAACAAAGCACATCATATGATTGATGCTTTGAAAAAGAGGGAATATTACTTAGTAGAGCAACTTGAAATTGCTCAAGCTAAGATTAAACTGTGGAATACTTCCTCTAAAAATTTAAAAGACTTGGTAGATAGTCAAACAATAGGTCATAAATCTGGATTAGGCTATGATGCTTGGATAAACAAAAATTCAGAATTAGAAGACCTAGATGAAGCTGTTGAGTCCACAACTGAAAAGCCAAAAGCTGTAAGAAAAATTAACTTTGTATCTCCTGTCCATGAACCCAAAGTTATTAATATCGAAAATCAACAAAACACTGCAAAAACAAGTTTTAATCAAAAGACAGTAAATATTGTTGAAAAGAATGAAAATAAACTTTTAAACATTGGGTTTATGACAAAGAAACAGTTAATAAAGAAATTGGAAACTGTTCCAATACAAAAGGCTGAAAAAGTTGTGGAATCAAACAGAAACAAGAAAAATAGGAATGGCAAGTTAGGCATTAACAAATATACCAACTATGCTTCAATGCCTGATGCTCCTAGAAAAATATGTCATGTATGTGGTAATCCAAACCACATAGCTATGCACTGTAGGAGCAGAAATAAAATTCCTATGGTTGAGACTGCTAACTCAAAGATAACAAAAGATAAATCACTTGTAAAAAGGTCAAGTAATCTTTGCATAAAAAATAATATATCAAAGTCAAGTAGTCTCACAAACAGTGGAAGCAAGACTGTAAATTGCCCAATTAAAATCAAACATGAAAAGAGGCAATCGACTTATTCTGAGTCAAGTCTTGAAACTGCAGCTAGTGAGAAAGGACTCAAGAAGATTTGGGTCCCAAAAATCTCAAACTAGTTCTCTCTACTGTGCAGGGCAAAAAGAAGAAATCATGGTACTTGGACAGTGGTTGTTCAAGGCACATGACTGGAGATAAGTCCCTGCTAAAACAGTATGAAGAGAGAAGTGGCCCAAGAGTCACTTTTGGAGATGACAGCAAAGGCCATACAAGAGGATATGGATCTGTTGAACATGGAGATGTCATCTTCACAGAAGTAGCACTGGTTGACGGCTTAAAGCACAATCTACTAAGTGTGAGTCAACTATGTGATAAAGGATTCAATGTCACTTTTAAAGAAGATCAATGCTTAGTGAGTGACAAAGAATCAGGGACTGTGATTTTGACAGGAAAAAGAAAAGGGAATTTGTACATTGCAAATCTCATTTCTTCAACTGATCAAATCACATGTCTATATAGCAAAGCTTCAACTGATGAGAGTTGGCTTTGGCATAAGAAGCTTTCCCACTTGAACTTCAAGAATATCAATAGTCTTGTGAGGAAAGGATTGGTAGCTGGCATTCCACAATTGGAATTTACACAAGATGGATTGTGTGATGCATGCCAGAAAGGAAAGCAAAGAAGTGTATCATTCAAAAACAAACCAGCAACATCAATCACTGACCCTTTACAACTTCTCCATATGGATTTGTTTGGTCAAGTGAATGTGATGTCTATCTTAAGGAATAGATATGCACTGGTAATTGTTGATGATCACACAAGGTATACTTGGGTAAAATACCTCTTTGCAAAAGATGAAGCTGCTCAGTTAATTATTGATCATGTCAAGAAAATAGAAACTGAGTCAGGTAAAACAGTGAGGGTAATAAGAAGTGACAGAGGAACAGAATTCAAAAATTCCCAAGTAATTGAATTCTGCACTGAGAAAGGAATTACTCATCAATTCTCTGCACCTAGAACCCCTCAACAAAATGGAGTTGTTGAGAGGAAAAATAGAACCCTCATTGAAGCAGCAAGGACCATGTTGCAAGAGGCTAAGCTTCCCACCTATTTTTGGGAGGAAGCTATAAGCACTGCATGTTTTACACAAAACAGGTCCTTGATAAACAAAGCATACAACAAAACACCTTATGAATTGATGACTGGGAGAAAACCAACTCTCAAGTTTTTACATGTGTTTGGTTGTAAGTGCTTTGTACTGAGAGATTCATCAGAGACAAGAGGAAAATTTGAAAATAAATCTGATGAAGCAATCTTCTTAGGTTATTCTCTGTCAAGCAAAGCATACAGAGTTTATAACTTAAGAACCAAGGTCATTGTGGAATCCATTCAAGTTGCATTTGATGATGGAAAGATTCCAGGAATGCTTGGTCAAGGATTGCATGAACCTCTCAGTTTTGAGAATGAATTGGATGCATGGGAATATCCAACAGAGAATGCTGAAAATCCCCAAAACAACAATGATTCCTCTTTAATTGAGGGGGAGTTGACTGTTGTGCATGAAGTACCAAGGACTGATGTATTATCAGAGACTAGAGTACTGAAACAAAATGAAACACAAGTCACTGATGACATTAATTCTCCATTGGAGACTAATGATACATCAGAGACTAGTATCCCTGATGCACACACAGAGACTATTGAGATATCTAACTCAGGGGGAGTTAATGAAGAAGAGATCAATAGTTTAGGGGGAGCAAACTCTGCTCATGAAGCTGGATTGAATCTTATCAATCTAGAAAATGAAGCCTCTAGTTCAAGATCAAATCTACCAAAACCTAGACCATGGTTGAAAGATCACACAACAGATTTGATCATTGGAAATATTGAGGATGGAGTTAGGACTAGAAGTGCAACACAAAACGAATGTTTGTACCTCAGTTTTCTATCAAAGATTGAACCAAAGAAAATTGAGGAAGCACTTCAAGATCCTGATTGGATAATTGCCATGCAAGAAGAATTAAACCAATTCACTCGAAACAAAGTCTGGAGACTGGTACCCAAACCAAGGAATAGATCAATCATTGGTGCCAAGTGGGTCTTCAGAAACAAATTAGATGAAGCTGGTACAATAACAAGGAACAAAGCAAGACTGGTTGCAAAAGGATATTCTCAAGAAGAAGGAATAGATTATGATGAAACTTTTGCACCAGTAGCAAGACTTGAAGCAATCAGAATATTCCTGGCATATGCAGCCTACAAGAACTTCAAGGTGTACCAGATGGATGTCAAAAGTGCTTTCTTAAATGGAAAATTGGAAGAGGAAGTCTATGTTTGCCAACCCCCAGGTTTCATAGACTCCAAATTTCCAAATCATGTCTACAAATTAGACAAAGCACTTTATGGCTTGAAACAAGCACCAAGAGCCTGGTATGATACTCTATCCCAGTTTTTACTAGAAAATAAATTTATTAGAGGTATCATAGATAAAACTTTATTTTATAGAAAGCAAGGCTCTGATATAATTTTGGTGCAAATATATGTAGATGATATTATATTTGGGTCTACGAATGAGAAGCTTTGTGAAAAATTCTCAAAACTTATGCAGTCTAGATATGAAATGAGTATGATGGGAGAATTAACATTTTTCTTAGGTTTGCAAATAAAACAATCAACTGATGGAATATTTATCAGTCAGTCTAAGTATGTCAAGGACTTATTGAGAAAATATGACTTAGTTGATTGTGCATCTGCAAAAACACCCATGCCTACTTCCACTAAACTAGATAAGGATTTAAAAGGAAAGAAAATTGATATTACTAGTTATAGAGGAATGATAGGCTCTCTTTTATATCTAACTGCAAGTAGACCTGATATAATGTTTGCTACATGCTTGTGTGCTAGATTTCAAGCTGACCCTAGAGAGTCACATTTGATTGCTGTAAAAAGAATACTCAGATATCTAAAGGGTACCCCAAACCTTGGATTGTGGTATCCTAAAGAATCTGACTTTAAACTAATTGGCTATTCAGATGCTGATTATGCAGGGTGTAAGCTTGACAGAAAAAGCACAAGTGGAAGCTGCCAACTACTTGGAGGCAGACTTGTTTCTTGGTTTAGCAAGAAACAAAATTCAGTTTCTACTTCAACAGCAGAAGCTGAATATATCGCAGCTGGGAGTTGCTGTGCTCAAATCTTATGGATTAAGAATCAACTCCTAGATTATGGTATGACACTATCCAAAATCCCAATTTATTGTGATAACACTAGTGCCATAGCCATAACTGAAAATCCAGTGCAACACTCAAGAACTAAACACATAGATATAAGATATCACTTCATTAGGGAACATGTTAGTGAAGGAAATATTGAATTGCACTGGGTTACAACTGATAAACAACTTGCAGATATTTTTACAAAACCTTTGGATGAATCTACATTTAACAGACTAGTTTCTGAACTAGGAATGTTGAATTATGGTTCTAAAAATTAAAGTTTTAACTTTCAAGTTGTTTAACAGTTGCATGAAGCTAGAATAATTAATTCTGGAAAAAGAAGCTGTTTTAACTAAACAGATTTTAGAAGCTAGAATTAAATTTCTGGGTTGTAGCTGTTCTTAATTGAACAGATTTTTTAGAAGCTAGAATTAAATTTCTGGGTTGTAGCTGTTCTTAATTGAACAGATTTTTCAGAAGCTAGAATTAAATTTCTAGATTGCAGCTGTTCCTGTGAACAGATTTTTTAGAAGCTAGAATTAAATTTCTGGGTTGTAGCTGTTCTTAATTGAATAGATTTTTCAGAAGCTAGAATTAAATTTCTAGATTGTAGCTGTTCCTGTGAACAGATTTTTAAGAAGCTAGAATTAAATTTCTGGATTGTAGCTGTTTTTAATTAAACAGATTTTTGATGAATCTAGAATAATTAATTCTGGAAAAAGAAGCTGTTTTAAATTTTGATAAAACAAAAAAAAGTAGCTAACAATCATCAAAATGATTGTTGGAAAATGTGTTTTTATCCCTGATGTGTAAAAAGGTTAGTCTCCGACTAATCAAAATAACAACATCAGAGATTGACCCTAATCCCCGATGAGTACATTTACTTCATCAGAGATTACGTTTAATCCCCGATGAATAACTTCATCAGAGATTATTTTAATCCCCGATGAGTTACTTCATCAGAGATTACGTTTAATCCCTGATGAATAACTTCATCAGAGATTATTTTAATCCCCGATGAGTTACTTCATTAGAGATTACGATTAATCCCCGATGAGTAATTTCATCAGAGATTATTTTAATCCCCGATGAGTTATTTCATCAGAGATTAAATTATTCTCCGATGAGTAATTACTTCATCGGAGACTAATCGGGTCAATCTCGTATCAAGTGGATATATCAGAGATTAGGGCAATCTCTGAAAAAGGGTAAATTGGTAGTTACCCTTGATGCTTGAATAGCAATCGTTGCTTATACTTTAATAAACGTAAGTTCAAAAAACGTTTGCAATTACAAGTATCAAACTCTGCAAATTAGATTTCTCTCTGCACATTCTCTGCAATTTAATCTCTCGTTGAGCGTTCTTCACAAAGTTTACAGATCTCTTCAATGGCGGCCAAAACAGTGTGCTTCACAGTTGATGAGTTCGTTTTCATAAAGACTAACCATGCAGGGGTGGCTAACAAGTATGAATTTGAAGCAAAGTACTACCCTGTTGTGGATTTCCTAAAGAACTCTCCACTACAACACGCCATCTATGACACTCCCATCCAAGCTGCAGAAGTCATTACAACCATGTGGAGCACTGCATCAATCACTGATGAAAGTGATGACTCTCCACAGGTAAGTTTCAGGTATGAAAACACTGACTATACTATTACTCATGCCACAGTTAATAATGCACTTCATTTACCCGTAAGGGAAAACTATGATCCTCTTGCCTCTGATGAAGAACTTATAGGTATGTTTAAGGAATTAAACTATAATACTGAAATAAGTTCTGTTGGGACCATCACACGTCCCCATCTTAGGCCAGAGTGGTCATTGTTCTTTGACATTATAACTAAAGCTTTTACTTCTAAATGCAGTGGATATGATGCCATCACCACTATTTCACAACAAATTGCATATAGTGTATTGTATGATAGGCATATAAACGTAGGGCTTTTGATTTTGCAAAACTTGATGGACAAACTTAAAACTGGTGATAAAAATAAAATTTATTATGCTAGGTTTTTGATGATGATTGCATATCATTTAATTCCTAACCTTAATATCACTGGTATGCAAGTTGTGCCTCCTGTTTTGCAGACAAAACGAGTAGTAAGTGATTTAAAGAAATATGCGGCAAAGGTAAATGTACCTTTATTCTATCCTACTGTCATGAGAAACACTCTCATTGACACTCTACCAACCACATATTCTTTACAATTCTTTGGGGATACCACACAAACACCATCTAATCCCCCAACAACTTCACAATCACAATCTAAAGCCCCCTCCACAGTCTCCCAAAAGACTGTGGTTGTAAAAACCAGAAAAGTCACAAAGCTCCCAATAAAAAGAAAAATAATTGAGGGAGTAAGTGAGGATGAGGGAGAACCAGAAGCTGAAGTTCCACTTCAGAGAAAGAAGAGAGTTATAACCCAAAGCCAAAAGCAATCCATTGCTTCCCAAAAGGCAATGGAGGTTATAAGGAAAAACAGTAATCTGCCATTGTCCTCCCAACAGGACATTGACATTGAAGAAAGTCCTCAACCAAGGACACCTGTAACAGAGTCTGCACAAACTCTTGGTCACAGCCAAGAGGAACCAAATAGAGAGAATACAAAACAAACGAGTGACACAAGGAGTGCACCCACAGAGTCATCTATTGATGTTCCTCAAATTTTTGCCCTTGAGGAACAGCCAACACTCCACACTGTACATTCTTCTCCTTTTTCTCCCATTCTTGATTCTTTTAATGTAAATATAATTGATTCTCTTGATTTTTCCAAAGAGGAGCCAATACTCGAGACAAGCTCTCACACATTTTCCATGGATAGATCCCTAGCCCAAGATACACAAAGGGAACCCCCTGTCCATGCTGTCACAAGCACTTCTCAAACTCCCACTTCTATAGAAAAGAGTGACACCATCAAAATGAGTGAGGTTGTGAGAATAAATAGTGAGAGTCAGGCTCCTGACCTGGAAAAAGGAGAGCACATACACATAAAAGAGAGTCAAGCTTTAGAAAGCTTGGAAAAAGGAGAGCATGAGAAGCTGGGTGCCCAACCCCAGGCAAAAGGAGAGGGTGTGAGCAAGGATATTTTTACAACCTGTTGAAACCAGCTCACAAGAAGCTCAGGTTTCTGTTGCTCCCTCCACCAATATCCAAACAGCAGCACCAGAGAACAGTTCAAGCACAGGGGATGCTGCCTTAAACATCATTTCAGAGATGTCAAACGAAGATTTTGAAATATTATATGGTCTACAACAGAGGCAAGACCATATCTCTGCTTTAAAGACAAGGCTTGCAGATGAACCTGTCCATGAAGAACCTGAAGCTGAGAATGTGGATGAATGGCTTGATGCCAAATTCACCAATTCTCTAGAAGATGCAGCTGCTGTGTACAGACAGGATTATGTGACCAATATAGGGTCAACAGCAGCTGCCCCCTCTACAAAGGATGTGGCAGAAGAAGTGACTAAAGTGGATCGGAAAAATGCCAAATTCCATCACTTCTTGGCTACTGGGATCAACGACGCAATCCATGAACTAAAGCAACACATGGAACTAGAACATGATAAACTCAAGAGGCACTATGAAGGCCACTTGCCTAGAAAGACTATCCAAGCAATTGATCAAATTATCAAGGATAAGTCCAGATATGACAGTCGCCTGAGTCTTCTTGAGGTTAAAGTTGATCAAATCCACCAATTCCTCCAACAGATTGCCTCACAATTACCCAACTCTGCCCCCTCCAAGGATGATAATGTCAAAAAGGGGGAGAGTGGTCCAGTTCCAGTTCTTACAACATCAACATCAACATCAACACAGCCAACATCTGTCAATCTTAAGGCAGAGCTCAAGGCAACTTTAGAAAAGCTTGAATCCAGAGTTCAAAAGCTGCCAGTTTCATCAAATCTTTCAAAACCTCAAAGCCAAACTCCTCAAATTCCCAAACAACCTGAAATAGCTCCCCCAGGCACATCAATAAATAAAGGCAAGGGTATTATGATTGAAGAACCATCAAAGCCTGTACAGCCGAGATTAATGGGGGATGCAATAAGAGTAGGAAGAATTTTCAAACCAGTTGAATTGGAAACGAAAAGGGGAGTTATCCAAGTTGCTCCTCAAGACCCAAGGATAATAGAATCTGATTTCTTGGTTGCTAAACAACTTCAAGAACAGATTGATAAAGAGTTAGCAAAAGAGGAGGAAGAGATTGAGGAAAAGAAAAGGGCTGACAAAAAGAAACCCTCTGTCAAGTTGACTTCTGCAAAGAAGGCAGCTTTGACAAGGAAAAGGAATAAGGAGATGGAACAAGAGGAAAAACATTCAAGAAGGAAGCCTGTAGTTCAAAGTTCTGCAAAGGAAACCACAATAGTCCTTGTACCGGAAATTCTTAAACCTCAACCAATTTCTTCAGTAAAACCTCCCTTGGTCAGTTCTTCAAGCAAACAATCTGCAGTGAGAGAACCACCATCAAGCTTCAAGGGAAAACTTTATTTGGTGGAATCTGAACCTCTTGGTATGTGGTATGAAAATATCCATGACCAGAAGATTTTTGTTCATTATGATAGAGATTTGGAAAAATTAACAGAGAGGAATCTTGAAGATTTCATCAGATTATTAAGAAAAGCAGAGGGACCGAGTGAGGTGGAGTTGAAGAGATTGTTTGAAGAAAGGTTGAAATATGTTAAGGATTTGAAAAAGAAGAAGTGAGCTGATATAAGGTGTGGTGTGGATGTTGGAGTTAATCTTGATTGAAGCCAGTCATAGACTTGGAGAAGCTGAATAAAATATTCAGGTAGCCAGGATTTATTCTTGGAGTAGCTGAGTGTAATACTCAGAGAAGCTGGGTAAATTATCCAGGGGGAGAGAAGCTGAATGATAGATCGAAGATCTAAAGTTCAGGTACATTTGTATCATTTATTATTCTTTATTCTTTTTCTAAGTATTTGTAATAGTTGAGTTTTGACATCATCATCAACCTTGAAATTATGCTTATCATTCTGATATTCATAATTAGGGGGAGATTGTTAGGTTTTATTAACATTTGATGATGATTGTCTTTAGAATACTTAGAAATACAAATGTACAGAAAAGTGTTGGTTTGTAACACTTTAGTTTTGTAGCTAGCAGTAGTATCTCTTGGTTGTAATTTAGTCATTTTAATAAAGAGATAGATTCATTTTACTTGTATGTACTGCTGGAATACTTGTTGAGTCTGTTCAACAAGTTGTTTTAAGTTAATTAGTCTTTCGGAGATTAAATTTGGCTTGTCGGAGATTAAGGGAAAAGTCCATCAGAGATTAAAGTTTTGTTCATCAGAGATTGGACTTTGCCCATCGGAGATTGAAGAAATCCTTCATCGGAGATTAAAGATTTATTCATCAGAGATTGAAGGATTGGTCATCGGAGATTAAAGCTTACGTCATCGGAGATTGTAATTAAAGAGTCAGAGATTAAAGCTGACGTCATCAGAGAATAACACAATACTTCGGAGATTAAAAGCTGACGTCACCAGAGACTAAAGCCAAAGCATCGGAGATTACTCGAGGTGATCAAAGATTAATTTATTAAAGCATCGGAGATTACTCGAAGTGATCAGAGACTAATTAAAGAAGCTATCGGAGATTAGTCGAGGACTTAATCGCTGATGGAGTTAGAGTTCAAATCAAAGAAGGAAAGTCTTCCATGAACACGTAGACTTTATTGAAGACGTAGCTGACAAGGAAACTTGTTAGAAATCTTTCAATTGGAAAGATTGTATTTGATTTGAATTAGGAAGCTAGGTTTTTGTAAACTTAGTTTTAGAAGCTGTAATTATAAATTACAGAATTGTAATTCGAAGCTGTGTATGTCTGTATAGATAGAGAGAATTGAAAGTGTTATATTTTTCTATATACACAGAATAGAAGCTGACGATCAAAGCTTGTTTTTGATTGTTAGAAAACTTGTAATCAATTGTTAAATCAATAAAAACAATTGTTTATAAAGTTTTGATCTTGTTCTTTATATTCCGCAGAAAGTTAATTTCTTAAAGAACAGGAATTCGGAAAAAGTTGTAAGAACTTGTATTCAACCCCCCTTCTACAAGTTCTAGGCCATCTCACTGGGAAAACAACAGTTTTATAGCAATCAGTTTTAGACATGTTAGAGGAAATTTCAAGACTAACCTGTGAGTTGCTATTGTTAGTGGATGAGGTCATCCAGGCTAGGTTGACATATTCCTCAGCTTCTTCTTCATCTGAGTCGGCCCAGTCCTTTCCCTCAGTAATATATGTTTTGCCTTTCCTATTAGCATTAAGAAGGTCGAAGTATTTCTTCATGTAGTCTACCACAACTTCCTTCCCCTTAGGCTCACCTTCATTCTTGGCCTTCTGATACTCATTTGCAAAGTGGCCCAAATTGTAACGACCCGGAAAATTTGTTTATCGATAAATAATTTATTTATTCATATTTTTTTTATATATATTAACATGTATAGTTAACATATGATGTTTTTGAACGTTTAAATATTTTCGGACCCATTAAAGGGGTTATTGTTGTTTGATTGTTGGTTGCAAGGATAAGCAATGATGTTTATGTTTGGTGACATCCGTAATTGTTTGAAGAAGCTTTGCGTCCAGACTGGTTAAATCTAATAAAGTACTTAAAAGCCTAAGTATGATGACATCATTGTGTACGTATGTTATTTTGATTAATAAGCTGCTTATGTGTCATCAATTGGATTAAACGTATGTGCATGTAGGACAGCAGGCTTATTGCGATGCTTAGCTGCTAAGAATCATGATGAGCAGTCATTTTTACCGTCCAGTTTAACCAATCATTTTATTTCAAAGCTTAATCTCAGCCTACTATAAATACTTCATTCGGAGGAACATTTCAGTCTCTTTTCTAAAGATTTCCTTTTCCAAAGTTCTTCTTTAAACTTACCATCTCCATTTAATTTCAAGTTCTTTCTTTTGGACAATCACTTTCAAACAAGCTTTGATTTCTTTCGTCAACCCAGGAGGTAAGAATTTTAAGTTCTCTTTTGCCTTCTTTTTGCTTGGTATCCCAGAAGTTTAGCTGTAGGAGCAAGTCTTTAAGAAAGATAAAGAAAGGATTATATTCTTTTGTGTCTAGAAGTGTTGCTCATAGCTTAAAGCTTGTTGAGAGTTGATTTATGGAGTTGTAGTTGAGATCATCACCTTTGGAGAAGTGAGGAAGACGACCCTGTTTCTGAGACAGCTTCTAAAGTTAGTCTCCGACTGTGTTGATGTTAGTCTCTGATGACATCAGCATTATTCCCCGACTGTATTGATGTTAGTCTCTGATGACGTCAAATTAGTCCCCGACTGTGTTGATGTTAGTCTCTGATGACGTCAGCATTAGTCCCCGACTGTGTTGATGTTAGTCTCTGATGATGATGTCACCCTTAGTCTCCGATGGAGTTAAGATGACGTCATCAGTCCCTGACGAGTTAATTAATCCCTGATGACGTCGCCCTTAGTCTCTGACAGGCTAAAGTTTAGTCCCCGATGACGTCATCCGTAGTCTCTGATGAAGGAATAATTAGTCTCTGATGATGACGTCACCCTTAGTCTCCGATGGGGTTAAGATGACGTTATCAGTCCCTGACGAGTTAATTAGTCCCTGATGATGTCACCCATAGTCCCCGATGGGTTAAGATGACGTCATCAGTCCCTGATGAGTTAATTAGTCTCCGATGACGTCACCTTTAGTCTCCGATGAGTTAAGATGATGTCATCAGTCTCTTATGGGTTTAATAGTCTCTGACGAGTGAAATCTTTCCCCGATGGGCAACCTCATGCCCTGATAACCATTTTCTATACGAATAGCCATATATTAAGTTTGGATTTCTCATGATATACCCACAATGATGTTATGCATAAACCTTTTTCAACTGATATAGTGAATTTTAGCTAAGGACCAAGGCAAGTATATATTCATTCCACTTCTTTCTTACAGATTACGTATAATCATTAATTCGATTTACATAAATGAATGATGTTAATGCTTATGTATGATGATGATTTCTTTTATGATTAAGTAACGTACAATCATTGAATCCGATCTACGTGAAAAGATGTTGATGATTGAACTATGTGTTATTGGGTGGTTGCTGGTTGTTTAAATTTCCTAGCACACCAAATGATGATGTTTGGGTGTTGCAAGTCATGACCTTGTATGCACACCCAAGTAACTTCTGTATGGATATATATATAGTTCCGCCTGTGATGATCACTGTCTTTTAATTGTTGAGCACGCCAAGATGTGTTGTTGGCAGTCGCTGCTTTTAATTGATTAGCACGTCCAGGCTATTCAAAATTGAAAAAATGTTTACAAGAAGATATATCCATATGGAAAGTTAAGGGGCTGTTGAATACTTTCACCTGGTATTCTGGCCAATGATGATAAAGAATGATAGACCGAGGCAAGGCATTGGTAATCAGATGTTTTTCTGCAGACCATATGATTTCTGCGAAGGACTACATATGTCAAATGATGAATCAAACGACCAGGCTGACCAGCTGGGATGAAATTTGATTATGTATGGAAGTCAGATAATGATCGGTCTAGTCAGGTGATGCATTATCTGATGAAGAGAGGGCGAATCAAGGTTTATTTGTTAAAGAGGGATAACCCATTGATATCACTGGGGAACCCTAAATGACACATGTTGATTGATTTTTCAGGAGGTGTTGGCATTGTTTCGCCCAACCTCAATGAATACTAAAGCTTTTGAATTATCTTTTCTTCTAGCTTATGAATATATATTTGCTGAACGTAAACGCTCATGTGGAATGCTATGAATGTTTTTCAGGTTATGTCGTGAAGGCTGAGTCCCCTAAGAGAGGGAAGGAGAGAATTAATTAAGTGTGTTTAAGTTGTAAGGCCATATGAGCCATCTAAAGTTTTGTTTCTGCTGCAGCTTGTTTCTTTTCAAGCTTTGAGGTTTTGTAAGATGATGTGGACCTTAAGATTTTTAATGTTGTATCTGGGAATATATTTCCCACAGGTATGTTGTTAAGGCTTGGCTGTGTTATTTGTTTTGCTGTTGTGATGTTGTGTTGTAGTTTTCTGGTGCAGCCCGGGGTTCCAGCCTGGGGATCTGGGGACTGACACCCAAATCGCTGACAGTGTCCGGGGCCCGGCTTGGGGGATTTCCGGGGGTGCCACAGTTGGTATCAGAGCAGCAGCAGTCAAGCACCAGCTCTGAGACCTGTTCTCTGCTGGAAAATAGAAATTGGGATTTAGTAAAGTGAGGAAATGACTAAAAGGATAAGGAAAGCTGAATAAGAAATAGATGTGTAAATTGAGTCTCGATTGTTTATGGGTTATTAGATAAGATATAAGGTTATAAGATAGATCAATTCATGCTGAATTTATTGTATTTTCTGTTGCAGTAATATTATGTACGCTAGATCTTTATTATAAATGTTAAGTTGACATTGATTTAAGCTATGTTTCCTTTATAGATGAATTCACCTACTCCCGGACATGTAGATAAGGGCAAGGCACCTATGATTAAAAGTTCAGAGCAGGAGTATATCCCTAGTAGTAATGTTGCTCGACCTTTCAAGCCTAGTAAACACCATCTGTTGGATGCCAACCGAGGGAGGGTAGGTGCATGTTGGCGAGTGACTCCTCGCAAAAGAGTGAATAAACCAACTCAGGTTTTTCATTTTAAAATACCTAGAGGTTCTAATAAACATGTTAAGGAGTCTGCAGAACCTGAGGGAACTAAGCAAAACCCAACCAACCCATTTGAGGGGTCAAGTTTCTCAGTTCACATGAAGAATCCTTCCTCACCCCATGATCAAACAGATTCTCCAACCCTGGATACTTCCCAAATAAGAGGTTTCCCTGTTGATAGGCACACATTACCTACGGTGTCAGCCACGCCACATGCTGTTTCTACCCCAGTTACCCTACCAAATGTTGCACCTGCAGTACCACCACCAAAAAATTCAGTACCTTTGCCTTTTCCAAATGGATTCTGTTATTACCTTCAACGTAGAATCCGTATGACACAATCAGAGTTGGCAGCACGTAATACCACTATGATACGTCAGTCGATGGCTCATCAAAGAACTAGCAGACTGTTGGACCTCTAGAGGATATCTTTTCAGGATGTGTCCTTAGTTCTCACTGAGACCTTGACAGAAGTTGTGATCTCGGTTAGTCATTATTTTAGGCTACGCCAGCCCACTATAGTTGATCGAGATCAGTTGATGTATAACCTTATAGAGAAGGTTGAAGGAGCATGTCGTTTTGCATGCAGAACAATGAGTGAACTTGATTCCCAACCCTTGTATTAGGCTTTAGTAGTAGTCAATGTTGTTATGTTTTTGTTTAATGTTGTAACGAGGAAGCTTTATTGTACAAATTTGCTATAATGTAACTTTTGTTACTTAATATATATATTTTGATGGTTTAATTTAGAATTCTTTCTTTCCTTTTTGGTATATATGTTATTCTTTGAAGAGAAAGAAAGAACTTTTGATAGTAAGTTTATATTTTCCTTAATTTATAGGAAAATGGCCCCAAGAGGAAGACCTCAAACTCCTCAAGCTACCAACCAAGCTGACCAAGAGAACCCCAATCTGAACAACAATCTAGAAAATAATGATCAAGAGAATCCTATTGCCTTATTGGTAAACATGATTAAGGAAGCCTCCCAAAATAACAATAACCAAGTATTTTCACCCCAACCTAGAAGGGTAACATTTAAGGATTTTACCAATAGTTGTCCACCTACTTTTAATGGTGATGGAGGTCCCACTGTCGCTCAAATTTGGATTAAGGAGATAGAAAAAGCTTTTCATATAGCGGGAGTAACCGATGATCTTAAGATGGAATATGCTACATATCTATTGAAAGAAGAAGCTAGTTATTGGTGGGAGAATACTGAACGATTAGAAATGACTAGGAGACTGGCAGTTAGGAATGATCAAGCAAATCTTGAAATTGAACAAATTGTCAGCTGGTCCCAGTTTAAAGAATTTTTCTATAACCAGTATTTTCCAACCAGTGCTGCGGATGAGCTAGAAAAACAATTCTTAGAATTGAGACAAGGTAACATGACTGTGAAAGAATATGAGAAGAAGTTTAATGAACTTCAAAGATATGCTCGACATTTGGTAGATACGGAGAGAAGAAAATCTAGAAGGTTTGAGCATGGATTAAATCCATGGTTGCATGATAAGATTGCTATTCTATGTCTAAACAACTATGCTGAAGTGGTTCAAAGATCAAAGGTGGCAGAGAAAAGTGGCAAGTTACTGCGAGAATTCAATTGGGAGAAACGCAGGGAAAGACAGAAGAAAGGAAATTATTTTAGTAACAATCTTAATCAAAGGATTGGAAGACAAGGAAAACCACAAACTGGTTCGGTCGAGATGAAACAAGGGGAAGGAAGTAGGTATAATGATAATAATAGGAAAAGAAATTTCAGTGCGGATTTAAGTGAGAATAAAAGGAGGATTGTTATTTGTGGCAAATGTGGAAGGAACCATGAAACTTCCCAGTGTTTAATAGGAACCAATTTGTGTTTCAAATGCCAACGATCTGGGCATACTGCCAGTAGTTGTCCAAATCAGGCACCAAAGGTTTCCCAACCAAGGTATCCTCCGCAATTTTATCAACCACAAGGAATTAGTCGTACAGCTGGAACTACAAGGAGATGTTTTAGTTGTGGTCAGGAAGGCCATATCTCCACTTCATGTCCTCAGAGAAAGAGTCAGGGTAAACCCCCATTAGTAGGACCTAGCATGACAGTCAATCGACCTCAAGCTAGAACTTACAATATTACTGCACAGGACGCACTGTTGTCTGATAATGTGGTTTCAGGTATGGTTTTGGTTAATTCGATTGAAGTATATGCTTTATTTGATTCTGGTGCAACTAGATCCTTCATATCTGAATGTTTTCTTAAGAATAGAAATTTTACTCTTGAATGTTTAAAAACACCTCTAGAAGTTATAGTAGCTAATCAAGAGGTGTACTTTGCCAAGAGTATACTACCGGATTGTAGTATAAGAATAGGAAAGCATGACTTCCCTGTAAATCTAATACCTTTTCCATTGGGAGAGTTTGATCTAATACTAGGCATGGATTGGCTACATAAATACCAAGCTAGTATAGATTGCAGGAAAAAGAAGATTTTCCTAAGAACACCTTCAAATAGCAAAGTGACATTTTATGGGAATAAGTCTACTAAACCCTCTCATCTTCTTACAGTATTACAAGCTAAAAAAATGTTACGCAAGGGATGCGAAGCATTTTTAGTTCATGTTTATGACAAGAAGGTAGAAGGATTAAAGATTTCTGATATACCAGTAGTAAGGGAATTTGGAGATGTGTTTCCTGAAAAATTACATGGTATACCTCCAGATAGACAAGTTGAATTTGGAATTGAGCTAATACCAGGAACTACTCCAATTTCTAAAGCTCCTTATAGGATGGCCCCTTCAGAATTAAAAGAACTCATGTTACAACTACAAGAGTTATTGGATCAAGGATTCATTAGGCCAAGTGTTTCACCCTGGGGAGCACCTGTTTTGTTTGTAAAGAAGAAAGATGGATCACTGAGGTTATGTATTGATTACCGAGAATTAAATAAGGTGACGGTGAAGATCTGGTATCCTTTACCTAGGATTGATGATCTGTTCGACCAACTCAAGGGAGCAAAGTACTTCTCAAAAATTGACTTGAGATCAGGATATCATCAATTAAAGATTAAGACTGAAGATGACCCTAAGTCAGCTTTCAGAACCCGTTATGGTCGTTATGAATTTGTGGTAATGCCTTTTGGACTGACCAATGCCCCAGCTGTTTTCATGGATTTGATGAACCGAGTTTTCAAACCATATTTGGATAAGTTCATCATTGTGTTCATAGACGACATTCTCATATATTCTAAGACGAGAAAAGAACATGATGAACATTTAAGAATAACACTGGAGACATTGAGACAAGAGAAACTTTATGCCAAATTTTCAAAGTGCGAATTTTGGTTAAGAGAGGTGAAATTTTTAGGTCATGTGATCAATGAATCTGGAATTTTGGTTGATCCCATTAAAGTTGAAGCCATTATAAATTGGCCACAACCAAAGACACCTACTGAAGTGCAAGTTTTCTAGGTTTAGCGGGATATTATCATTGATTCGTTCAAGATTTTTCTAAGATAGCAGTTCCATTAACAAATCTGACAAGGAAAACAGAAAAGTATGTTTGGACCCCAACTTGTGAGAAGAGTTTTCAAGAATTAAAGAAAAGGTTAACCACCGCCCCTGTACTAAGTTTACCTGATAACAAAGGAGATTTTGTGATCTATAGTGATGCCTCGATGTATGGATTAGGAGTTGTGCTAATGCAGCATGGAAAAGTTATTGCCTATGCATCTCGACAACTTAAGGATTACAAAAAACGATACCCAACTCATGACTTGGAATTGGCCGCGATCATTTTCGCATTAAAGATCTGTAGGCATTATTTGTATGGAGAGAAGTGTGAAATTTACACAGACCATAAGAGTTTAAAGTATATATTCACCCAAAAGGAACTGAACATGAGGCAAAGACGGTGGTTGGAGCTGATTAAAGACTATGATTGCTCGATCAACTATCATCCTGGTAAAGCAAATGTTGTGGCTGATGCTCTAAGTAGATGTGAAAGGTTGAATGTGATAACAATCCAAGAAGAAGTTAGGATGGATTTGGAGAGGTTACAATTATATGTTATCACAACTCGACAAAAGAAAGAGTTAGAGCAAGAGGTTGGTGTAAAACCAAACTTACTAACTATTATCAAGGAAACTCAAGAAGAATATGTGGAAGATAGGGAAAAGTTGTTAAGGAGAGAAAATGGGAAATGTCGGATCCATGATGATGGATTGATGAGATTTGAGAATAGAATCTGGATTCCGACAAAATTGGAATTAAAGAGAAATCTACTACAGGAAGCCCATAACTCTAAGTTTTCGATACATCCAGGTGGAACTAAGATGTATCAGGATTTGAAACAAAATTTTTGGTGGCCTAATATGAAGAAGGAAATAGCTGAATGGGTAAACACATGTTTTACCTGTCAACAAGTTAAAGTAGAAAATCAAAAGCCTAGTGGTTTGTTGAAATCTTTGGACATCCTAGAATGGAAATAGGAGTATATCACAATGGATTTTGTGATTGGGTTGCCAGTAACTCAAAAGGGATTAAATACAATCTGGGTAGTAGTGGACAGATTGACTAAATCTGCGCATTTCCTACCTATTAAGGATACCTATAAGATGGACCAATTGGTCAAATTGTATGTGAAGGAAATCCTTAGCCGTCATGGAGTGCCAATTTCAATTGTATCTGATCGTGATCCTCGTTTTACGTCTAGGTTTTGGCGGAGTTTTCAAGAGTATTTAGGAACAAGATTAGACATGAGTACTGCTTTCCACCCGCAAACTAACGGGCAATCTGAAAGAACAATCCAAACCTTAGAAGATATGTTGAGAGCATGTTCTTTGGATTTTGGAGGACGATGGGATGAACATCTACCCCTCATCGAATTTGCTTATAATAATAGTTATCAGGTCAGCATAGGAATGGCTCCATTTGAAGCTTTGTATGGGAGAAAGTGCAGAACACCATTATATTGGAATGAAGTTAGAGAAAGGAAGTTAGAAGGACCTGAAATAGTTCAACAAACTGAGAATGCAATCCGGACAATCCGAGCTAAAATAAGAGCAGCTCAAGATCGACAAAAGCAATATACAATCCAACACCGAAAAGATCAAGCACTAGAAATAGGAGGTTATGCGTTGCTTAAGATCTCACCTTGGAAAGGTATATTGCGCTTCGGACGAAAAGGGAAATTAAGTCCTCGCTTTATTGGACCTTTTGAAGTACTTCGTCGTATTGGTGAAGTAGCTTATCAACTAGCATTACCTCCAGCTCTAGGTCATGTTCATGATGTTTTCCATGTCTCGATGTTACGACCTTATAGAGGAAACCATTGTGACGACCCCATAATCCCATACCGGACTAGGACATCATCATAAGA
>CM025782.1:6961496-7021286 GCA_014636745.2 Centella asiatica
TGTGACGACCCCATAATCCCATACCGGACTAGGACATCATCATAAGAAGGTAAAGATAACCATTCATCCATTCCTAAATAAATACTGAATAAAAACAGCATTTAAGAGTTATTACAACCCAAGAATTAAGTAATTACAGCGGAAGCTATTACATCATTTCCTATTAACATAATAAATCTCATCAACTCTTCAAACGTCTTCCTTCTTTCCTTCATTCATTCCTTTCTTTCCTTCATCAGTTCTATCAAAAGGATAAACACTTAGTAGCTTATCATCTTTGCTTTCCCCTTGTCAGAGGGTTCAGCTTTAGCTTTCTGTCCTGCAAATCATTAACATTCAACATGGGTGAGCGTTTTACGCCCAACAAGTATATACACATTGAGGAAAGATATGAATAATTCAATGAATTACATCTGGAATCAAAGGAGAGAAATTCAAATTCTGTTTGTGAGGCTTGGTGAAGCAATACCAAGACCTCGGAAACCTTCAAAATCTTTGAGGATTCACTGATGATATACAACTTGTGATCCTCCCTTGAAGAAAGTCAAGTATACACCTGATCATAACTTT
Organism: Centella asiatica; assembly: GCA_014636745.2. Lineage (NCBI taxonomy): Eukaryota > Viridiplantae > Streptophyta > Magnoliopsida > Apiales > Apiaceae > Centella > Centella asiatica. The sequence continues at coordinate 6,962,067 of CM025782.1, forward strand.
TCAAATATCCAACGGGGGCTACACCCGTGGATCTGCTAACCATACAGTACACAGCTGGCCAGGCTGGACCGCATGATCCCTCTGAGTGACTACGTAGTCAAATAGCATTTCCTCTTGGTCAGGTGAAGAACACATCAGCACCTTTCCTTTCCTCTTGCCAACCATGTGGCATAACCCCCATAAGGGGCATCATTCACATTCTCATTGCACAGATATAAGATTGAAAACATAGCTGAAATTCAAAGCTCATTTATATCCATGCATCATCATTCATATCATGCTAGCAGAATCAAAAGCATAGCATGCTCATACATCAGAACAATTAAAGTATAAATCCAACCTTCTACGCATATCGGAACAAATGATAATGCGTTAAACTGAAATAAGCATGAGATTGTGAATATACTTGCCTCAGTCCTTTGCTCACTACCAAATTTAATTTACTCGTGAGTGGAAAATTCTGTAAGAATATACATATCACAAGATGAATTTAATATCTGGGTTAAAATATGAGGAAAAAAGAAAATGCACATGTGATGTCCTTAACTTTTAACGTCTCAATCTGATATAAAAACTATTAAGGTTAAGAAATCAATTTAAACATCTTAAAATAATTTAAGAAAATAGCATTTTATAGTTTTTAAAACAAACTGCGCATCAGGGAATTACTACGCCTTAATTCATCGTAGATTAATATCTCATCGGGGATTAATAACCCATCGGGGATTAACTCATCGGGGATTATCAACCCATCGGGGATTATCAACCCATCGGGGATTAACTCATCGGGGATTAATAACCCATCGGGGATTAACTCATCGGGGATTATCAACCCATCGGGGATTAACTCATCGGGGATTAATAACCCATCGGGGATTAACTCATCGGGGATTAACTCAAACCCGTCAGAGACTAAGTTAAAGTCTTTCTCAGATACAGGGTCGTCTTCCTCACTCCTCCATGTGTGGTGCCCTCAACCATATCCACACTTAGGTCAAAACTCATCATTCTCTCAGTGATACATAACATTTCTTTTGGTCTGCATGCCATCCTAAACACGGTTTAGGGTAAAGAAAATCAGGTTAAAGAATACTCAAGCATGGGGTTGTGACTACTGTCAACAGCATGTTTGGTAGTTAAATGTTTGTCCATCAGGTGGTTGTCAACAACACTACACCCATCTAGACAACTTGAAACAAATGACATTTACTCCGATCGTTAGAATATGCATTAAGTCATACTTTTGAAAATAAATGAACATGGTATTAAAGGTGGTAGGTAGAGCAGAGACGCAAGAAATATAGCAAGACTTAAATGAGATGCTCTTACCTCCTTATTGCAGAAAGGAAATAAATGCTTCGATTTATCCTTCAAGAAGAACTGCTGTCTCGAAAATTATATTTAAGTTTGATGGAAGTTTAGAAAGGTAGAATCAAGGTTACAACAGCGTGATGTGTATATATATCACTTGGTTGAACAACAAGAACCGTAGGATCAACTTGATCTCAGCTGTTGGCTATGAAAAGAAAGGAAATGACTGAAGAAGGAGAGAGTGATTGAAATGGCTGCTGTGTCCTTCGGTCATCTTTCATAGCTGACTCTAGGGTAATGATAGGGATGATGAGCATTTAATGCTGCTGTCCCCCCCCCCCAGCAGTGAAGTATTTTAAAAAGAAGATGGGTACTGTAGCTACCCGCGAAACACTCTTTTAAGGGTAGAACAACTCATAACCTCATGAGCTTTACAAAATAATAAAAAAAATCTTTTGGACATCACATTGCAGATAAATTTTTTTTTTCATAAAAAGAAATATATAATTTCGATATTCACAACTTATAAGAAAATAATTTTCATGAAGAAAATAAGCTAAAATAATTAAATTTCATAACGAAATTTATTTACAAATCCGGGTCTTCACAATCATTCTAGCATTATTGACTACCAACCCATTGAGCTACAGCCAAATTTGCATTATGAAGAGATGCCCATACAAATTTTGGATCGTCAAGTAAAGGTTTTAAGAAATAAAGAGATTGCATCTGTAAAAGTTTTATGGCGAAATCACAATATTGAAGAAGCAACATGGGAACTAGAAGAAATGATGATGCAAAAGTACCGTCAACTATTTCACCAGTAAAGTTTCGAGGACGAAACTTATTGTAAGGAGGGGAGAATGTAACGACCCGGAAAATTTGTTTATCTATAAATAATTTATTTATTCATATTTTTTTTATATATTAACGTGTATAGTTAATATATGATGTTTTTGAACGTTTAAATATTTTCGGACCCATTAAAGGGGTTATTGTTGTTAGATTGTTGGTTGCAAGGATAAGCAATGATGTTTATGTTTGGTGACATCCATAATTGTTTGAAGAAGCTTTGCATTCAGACTAGTTAAATCTCATGAAGGACTTAAGAGCCTAAGTATGATGACATCATTGTGTACGTATGTTATTTTGATTAATAAGCTGCTTATGTGTCATCAATTGGATTAAACGTATGTGCATGTAGGACAGCAGGCTTATTGCGATGCTTAGCTGCTAAGAATCATGATGAGCAGTCATTTTTACCGTCCAGTTTAACCAATCATTTTATTTCAAAGCTTAATTTCAGCCTACTATAAATACCTCATTCGGAGGAACATTTCAGTCTCTTTTCTAAAGATTTCCTTTTCCAAAGTTCTTCTTTAAACTTACCATCTCCATTTAATTTCAAGTTCTTTCTTTTGGACAATCACTTTCAAACAAGCTTTGATTTCTTTCGTTAACCCAGGAGGTAAGAATTTTAAGTTCTCTTTTGCCTTCTTTTTGCTTGGTATCCCAGAAGTTTAGCTGTAGGAGCAAGTCTTTAAGAAAGATAAAGAAAGGATTATATTCTTTTGTGTCTAGAAGTGTTGCTCATAGCTTAAAGCTTGTTGAGAGTTGATTTATGGAGTTGTAGTTGAGATCATCACCTTTGGAGAAGTGAGGAAGACGACCCTGTTTCTGAGACAGCTTCTAAAGTTAGTCTCCGACTGTGTTGATGTTAGTCTCTGATGACATCAGCATTATTCCCCGACTGTATTGATGTTAGTCTCTGATGACGTCAAATTAGTCCCCGACTGTGTTGATGTTAGTCTCTGATGACGTCAGCATTAGTCCCCGACTGTGTTGATGTTAGTCTCTGATGATGATGTCACCCTTAGTCTCCGATGGAGTTAAGATGACGTCATCAGTCCCTGACGAGTTAATTAATCCCTGATGACGTCATCCTTAGTCTCTGACAGGCTAAAGTTTAGTCCCCGATGACGTCATCCGTAGTCTCTGATGAAGGAATAATTAGTCTCTGATGATGACGTCACCTTTAGTCTCCGATGGGGTTAAGATGACATCATCAGTCCCTGACGAGTTAATTAGTCCCTGATGATGTCACCCTTAGTCCCCGATGGGTTAAGATGATGTCATCAGTCCCTGACGAGTTAATTAGTCCCTGATGATGTCACCCTTAGTCCCCTATGGGTTAAGATGACGTCATCAGTCCCTGATGAGTTAATTAGTCTCCGATGACGTCACCCTTAGTCTCCGATGAGTTAAGATGACGTCATCAGTCTCTTATGGGTTTAATAGTCTCTGACGAGTGAAATCTTTCCCCGATGGGCAACCTCATGCCCTGATAACCATTTTCTATACGAATAACCATATATTAAGTTTGGATTTCTCATGATATACCCACAATGATGTTATGCAGAAACCTTTTTCAACCGATATAGTGAATTTTAGCTAAGGACCAAGGCAAGTATATATTCATTCCACTTCTTTTTTACAGATTATGTATAATCATTAATTCGATTTACATAAATGAATGATGTTAATGCTTATGTATTATGATGATTTCTTTTATGATTAAGTAACGTACAATCATTGAATCCGATCTACGTGAAAAGATGTTGATGATTGAACTATGTGTTATTGGGTGGTTGCTGGCTGTTTAAATTTCCTAGCATACCAAATGATGATGTTTGGGTGTTGCAAGTCATTAACTTGTATGCACACCCAAGTAACTTCTGTATGGATATATATATATATATATAGTTTCGCCTGTGATGATCACTGTCTTTTAATTGTTGAGCACGCCAATATGTGTTGTTGGCAATTGCTGCTTTTAATTGATTAGCACGTCCAGGCTATTCAAAATTGAAAAAATGTTTACAAGAAGATATATCCATATGGAAAGTTAAGGGGCTGTTGAATACTTTCGCCTGGTATTCTGGCCAATGATGATAAAGAATGATAGACCGAGGCAAGGCATCGGTAATCAGATGTTTTTCCGCAGACCATATGCTTTCTGCGAAGGACTACGTACGTTAAATGATGAATCAAACGACCAGGCTGACCAGTTGGGATGAAATTTGATTATGTATGGATGTCAGATAATGATCAATCTGGTCAGGTGATGCATTATCTGATGAAGAGAGGGCGAATCAAGGTTTATTTGTTAAAGAGGGATAACTCATTGATATCACTCAGGAACCCTAAATGACACATGTTGATTGATTTTTCAGGAGGTGTTGGCATTGCTTCGCCCAACCTCAATGAATACTAAAGCTTTTGAATTATCTTTTCTTCTAGCTTATGAATATATATTTGCTGAGCGTAAACGTTCATGTGGAATGCTATGAATGTTTTTCAGGTTATGTCGTGAAGGCTGAGTCCCCTAAGAGAGGGAAGGAGAGAATTGCTTAAGTGTGTTTAAGTTGTAAGGCCATATGAGTCATCTAAAGTTTTGTTTCCACTGCAGCTTGTTTCTTTTCAAGCTTTGAGGTTTTGTAAGATGATGTGGACCTTAAGATTTTTAATGTTGTATCTGGGAATATATTTCGCACAGGTATGTTGTTAAGGCTTGGTTGTGTTATTTGTTTTGCTGTTGTGATGTTGTGTTGTAGTTTTGTGGTGCAGCCCGGGGTTCCAACTTGGGGATCTCGGGGACTATCACCCAAATCGCTGACAGTGTCCGGGGCCCAGCTTGGGGGATTTCCGGGGGTGCCACACAAATCATTGCATTTGAAGCACTTGATTCTAGATTTGTCAATCAAGTTACTTATGCTAGTTGGTTTCCTTGCTGAAAATATTTTTATTCCTTGAGGTTTTTGGAATCTTAGCTTGGAGAAACTTATTTCTAGGAAGACCATTGTTTCATCCATTTCTTCTAACTCTTCAGGTCTGTACTCAGTCCCCTTGGAGTTAGCTTCACTATCTTCACTCTCCTCTTCACTTTCTTCAACATCCCTTGGTTGCTGCTTCATTAAGACGCTTTGTCCTGCTTCCGTTTTGTTTTTCCTGTTAGCCATTAGGGCTACAGATTTAAGCTTTTTGGTATCCCCTGACATTTCAGATATTTTTTGAACCTCTATTTCATATGTCGTAAGGGTACCATAGAGCCTATCCAAGTCCAAAAGATTCATATCCTTGGATTCCCTGATGGTTGCGGTCTTTGGATCTCATGATATAGGAGGTGCCCTCATGAATTTTATATTCATCTCCTTGTTGGCATATATCTTCCCATACATTTTCAGGTCATTGATCAACACGTTAAATCTATCAAACATTTTAGTGAGTGATTCACCAGATTTCATTGTGAACCACTCATATTATTGTGTTAATAGCCGCAGTTTGTTTTCTCTAACATCCTTCGTACCATCACACAAGATCTGGATGGTATCCCATATTGACTTAGTTGTGGTAAGATTCATGATGTTTTTGAGCATATCATCATCTAAGTCATTGTATAGGATATTGTTACCTTTAGATCTTTCTTTACTTTCTATCTTTCCTCAGGAGTCATTTCATTAGTAGTCTTTAGGACTAGACATTCAGGAACATTAACTCCATTCATCACTTCTTGAGAAATGAGCTTCTTTGGTACGTGAGAAACTTCTTTGAGCACTATTAAATATTCATCATCAATGGATCTGAGATGAATAGTCATTCTTTGTCTCTAGAAGAAGTATTTCCCTATTTCCAACATGGGAACCTTACTATTTCCAGCTTTATTAGTCATTTGCAAATATCTTCTAACAAGTGTAATCTGTTAGTTGGCTCTTATACCAATTGTTACAACTAAATAAGCTCAAGTGTTTGTAGAAAGGAGGTTGAATACAAACACAACTTTTTCACTATTTAAAACTCCATAAACAAAAACCGAAATAGCTACAAAGTTATCCCCTGATGAGGATGAACACAAAAAAATTTTACTAAAATTAAAATAAACAAACAAGCATTCAAGTTAAAATAATTGTATCATAACTTGGGGTTTTTCTGGAAATCTGTATAACCACAAAGTGGTTCAACAACTGCAAATCTATAAGTAAATACAGCTTCTCTTTGTTCACACTTCTAGTTACAATCTCTCTCTAATTTTTCTCTCAAGAAAAATTACAAAGCTTCTCTCTGGAGTGTAAAGACGATATAGATATGTTTGTGTTTATTGTTATTTTTACAGTGTGTTACTATAGGGTTTCGACAAATAAAACTCTGCGGAATAAAAAAAATGATTTAAAATAAAACAAAACCCTAACCTGAGGATCCATGCGAAACAATTTAATACAGATGATTTAAGATTTTACCGATTAAGCCTGCAGAATCCAAAATTTTATACGAGGGTGTTGAACGTCTTCGAATCTTTAACACAATCCAACTGGACGACCCTCTACGGTATCCACACGAACACCCCACAAATCGTCTTGCGATCCGAAGTAAGGAGGATTGTAGTACTAGCTGTTGAATCTGTTTCTCTCTCTCTCTCTTAACTTTAGTCTCTCTCTGATGAGTGGCTAGAGTTTTTAGAAAATGTATATCTGAGAGAACAACTAATATATCCTATATATAGCTGTGTATAGAGTAATTCCAAACCCTAATTTGATTAGGAGAATAAAATTCGAATTTTATATTTATTATATATTTTAATCAAGTCTTAGTTAATTAATATATATGTCAAATAAATATATATATTCATATTTTCTTCGAAGGGACTCTAATATTTATACAGATTAAATACATATAATTTAAATCCATGATTTAAATAAAATCAATCTCATTGATATATTAAAATCACTGACATTTAAATTATATCTCCTTAATGAATGTTCTTAGTGTGCGACCCTATAGGTTATTATTATGTTGACAATAATTTTAAATCATATTATAAAATTATAAACAGTGAGTGGTATCTAGTAATACATCACTGTTACCCAAGTAATAATAAAGTCGTTGATTTGACACAACCTTTTCCTGACCAATGTTTCAATGTAATTTAATCCTTTTAACCTTGATATCTAAGATTAAATTCAAGGCATGGATGTGTCATCCTTTTCACCATTTAATCTCAGTTTTCTTGATCAATGAGTAGACTATATGAAACAAATCTCTATTTGAGCATGGCCATGCATTTCATAGTCTCACTCAATCAAGAGGCTTATAGATATCACCCCTAATTTATAGGAGGGTTAAATTTCATTTACATCATTCTCATTTCTCACATAACTTATGATGTATCCAACAATCACTTTTATCGTTCACCCAATTAAAGGTGACTTTTGCAATGTCAAAACACATAACTCCTTATGTAGAAATGTCATGACTTCAGGTCGAAGGACCATTACATCATTGTCACTATGAGAATTACTTATGACACATAGCATAATGCTCCATGTAGAATTCTCATGGTGGGTCTGTCCAGTACACTGTTCTCTAACATGGTACGTATGCATCAACTTAATGTATATCGTATATATTTATGACCAATGAGATGAGGCCATCAGTCAAGCCACATACTAGTCTCAATGTATTATTGTTGTCCCACTAACAATAATACTCGACTAGGGATATTTAAGAATAATGATATATATATATAACATACTTATACGATCTCATATTCAAGTCACATACTTGAATCCATATAATTAATATCATTCTTCTAAGGACATTTATTATGTTAACATTTATATAACGTAGTAAATAAAACATAATAAAAGAAATTATTATTTAACCAAAACATAACATAAATATAGTGTCATAATCATTACATAATTGGCCACTAGGGCATACTCTCCAACAGTTACAACCTCTACATATATAGGAAAACAGAAATGAAACTTATATGCTTGTCATGCTTCTTTTTCTACGTAGCCGCAGTATGTCCTGTCATTGTCATTTCTGAGAGACAAATATCAGACTACTATTGGCTACAATTGTTTCTTTTTCAGTCTCTGTTCTCCATGCAATTCTGGTGCGAAGGTTGTTATTGGACCACCAAATCCCAAGGAGTATCTGCCCAGATATACCCCTTTGCTTATATGCCAAGTATCAGTGTATTGCTTTTAATCCCTGATGATGTGTAGACTAGGTGTTAACTATCCCGTGATGTCATGCCTTGATGTAGACCTGATCAGTGCTTTTGGATCTCTTGATGACAACCCCTGATGTAGACTTGATCAACGCTTCATTATCCGCTGATGCTAATCCCTGATGTAGGATTAGATCAGTGCTTCTTGATCCCTTGATGTTAAACTCTAATGTTATCCATTGATGGCATCCACTGATGTAGTAATCAGGCTATCCCCTGAAGACTTTATCCACTGATGCAGTAGTCAGGCTATCCCTTGATGGTATCCCTTGATGGCCTTATCCACTGATGTCATCCACTGATGCAATATTCAGGCTATCCCCTGACGAGTTTATCCACTGATTCCTTTTTGAATACTAACATCTTTAACCGTTGATACTTTGTTGGCTTATTTATGAATGCCTAATGTGTGGCACACTTGAACATTAAGTATATCCAGACATTCCCTGATATTAATAAGTCCTTTGAGATATCCACTGATGACTTGTCTAGTGCAGTAAAGACTATTCCCTGACAGACTGGGTTATCTATCAGTGAATACCTATATGTGCAAATATACTAAGGTTTATGAACAACCTTAGTATTGACAAGTGCACAATTATTAAAATAACACTAACATCATCATCAACAACATAATACCGAACATGATGTGTATCACAAATGTCAAATGCATATTGATAACCCCTAGTCAAAATGCTCCGCTGACTGTCAATCCCATTAGCTTTTTGCACAAACTAGCAAAGCACAAAGTTGGTTTATTAACGACATCATTTTGTTATGTGGCCTGATGCGGTTCTTCTGCATAAATTTTGTTATGAGGTTTGCAAGTATCATCCTAAAACTTTTTTTTAATCTTAACATGTGAGAACAAATCACACCTGCATGTTCAAACATTTGACAACTGCAATGGAAGCTCTCGTCAACAGTGTTTCTGACATTGATGTAGTGATACACATTTCCTTCTTTGAACACATGATATAACTTACAAACTAATCCTGAATTTGTATTTTGGGTCTTGACAACCCTAAACAATCAAATTTTGTGGCCAAATTTTGCTTTCGATGAATAGTTATATGGTCAGCCTTCCTTTAGAGACAAAATTGTTTATCGATTGCCTCTTAAAATTTGGCCACAAATTCTTCAAGACCTGTACTAGAATTCACATATTCATTAAAAAAAAAAACTATTCAGTGACTCACTCCTCCTGGTGGTTGTCATACCTACAACAAAATACCTCTTTGTGTATGCACTTATCCATTTTACTTTGATTGCATACATTGATTTGAGCCACTCATGATCATGTAGATTATATGCATCCATCATTTCATCCCATTCAGATTCAACTCATGCAAAGTCATATAATAAATATATTTATTAAAATCATCACTGCATGTAGGACTATTTTCATAAATCATATGCAATTTTTCAGGAAATTTTTGACTTATATGCCAATGACATAAAATATGATGTGCATTGAGGAATACCTTTGCAATCGCATTTGACATCGCTTTATCCTAATCAGTGATGATTGTAAGAGGTGCCTTGTATTCCATCGGTTCTAGCCATGTCTCCATAACCCATACAAACGTATCCTCAGTCTCACCTCTTACTAATTCAAAACCAAATAAAATCGACTAATAGTGATGATTAACCCCTGTGAATGGAGCGAAAGACATCTTGTATCTTTTTGTCCTGTAAGTAGTATCAAACGCCACAACATCACTGAAATTCTTTTATGCAATTATACTTCTAGAATCGATCCACACAATAAAAGATAAATGATTTTCTTCACCAACTTTGACGCGATGAAAGAACCAACCTAAACTATTCACTTCAAGACTTCTTAATGTACACAATGCCATTGCCACATCATCTGATTCATTCGAAGAACTTGAAATACTTTGAATCACATTTCTTATATCCCGATCACAAAACCCAACATTTTCTCGACAGCCATAACATTTCTTAAAAACACCCATAAAATCTGTCGAACCCACTCCCATGTCGTTTTATAGATCTATCATGTCTCTAACCACCCGGAGTAATTTTTCGATAAGTTTCTATAAAATTTATCTCACTTAGGCTAACTAGTTCATGATTGTTATTCAATTCATGTATCGATACCTTCCATTTGTGAGTACTTTTATCATGAACAACGTACATTCTAACTTTGCGCATACAACGACTGACACAATCTCTCTGTCGTTTACCCTTTTCTATTTGAACATTTTCATCTCCAATATTTGTACGTTCTATAGGAGTTTTTGCTTTCTTGCAAGTAAAAACTCTAGAACAAAGATCTGTTGTATGAGCATGCTTACGAGAAGTTTCAATTTTTATCTCAAACCTATTTTTTGTAGTATATCTTCTGTAAAAAGCTTAAGCTTCATCAACCGAATAAAAATTTTGACCCAAAACTGGTACAATGTTTTCCTCATCATCATCAAAATTATTTTGTTGCTCGTTTTGTTGGGAGTGAGAACTACCTCCAAAATTGTTATTACCTTGTCTAGCTATAGATACAAAATCTAATTCAATGTTAAAATTAAAGGAAGACATCGAGAAAACGTACCAAGATAAAGTGGATGAGCTTAGACTATGCAAGCAAAGGAATTACTACGAAGCGAAGCAAGAAGAGGCAAGGAGGCAGGGATTTCTGAAACCTTAAAATACCCTAATACTGACTAATATTGGGGAGGTTACTCTAAGATGTCATCGACGCCACTAACAATGGTGTGGTCTTTTGTTAAAAATGTCATGCACACCACTAATAGTGGTGTGGTCTCTTGTTTCATTTAAGATACCCCCACTAATAGTGATGTGGGTAGAAAAAGTTTTATTTCTTACAACCATTGGATGGTTGATCCAACGGTTTTTGTTGCATTAATTATGGGAGTTTCATAATTAACGTAAGCTATGGATCATCCCTTATATATATATATATATATATATTTGTGTGGGGTGGGTGGGGGGGTGGATGTGTGTGTGCGCACACATGCACGGTGTGAATACACACACACATATATGTTTATTAATATATGTATATAATATGTGTATATAAATTTCTACATATATGTATATATTCAAAGTAATGACACACTAATGGTGGGAAACTTTCTCTCTCTAGAAATTTTCTCCCCCTTCACCCTAAGCCCTAATTGAAACCCCCTTCTTCCTTCTTTGATTCCTTCCCTACAGTTCTACCCCCACCCCCTCCACCCCTTCCTTTTTCCCTGGTCTCGACCTTATTTCCTTTCCTTTCGTTAGATGGTGGGTCGCCTTTAAGGTGAGGGGGCTTTTGTTTCTGAATCTCAAGACCTTTTTGTCTCGTCCTCCCTACCAATAAGAGATTCTGAGCTTGTGCCTATGGAAGACTCAAACCCCTTTCTTACCCCCATCCAATTGGTTTCTGTTGAAGACGATGTCTCTAGCTCAGAAGATGGGGAGTTTATCCCTGATTCTCTTTTGGCTCACTCAATAGAAGTTTTTGTAGCCATTGCTCAGATCTCATAAACGGTCAGATATGCAGCTTCCCATGAGAGAAGGAAAAATGAGAATCTTGTCCACTTTATTAAGTCATTGGATTGGTCCTTGGAGGATGTCTACATCTTCACTCAGATGGGTAATATGCCCGCCACCCATGTGGTTATGCAGGCTAAAGCCTCTTCTTCACCTTCGAATGGTTTGTCCACCGAAGCTCCGAGGTCAGCGGTTGAAGCTACATCGGAGGATATTCCCATTGATAGGCCACCCCTTCCTCCATCAGGGGGTATATCCACTAACATGCCTCAATTTTACCCATCAGAGGGTATTTCTAACGATGATCTTCCTCCTCCGAAAGATATATCCTATGATGTCCCACACTTTTTTTATCCTCCTAAACTCTCTAGTCTTGGTCCTAGCACTCACTCTAGTTTGGATCTGAAGAAATAAGATAGAAAGAAAACCTAGAGTGTTTGTCCCGTGGAGTAATTGTGGGGGGGCAGGGGGTGAATACAATTTCTAACTTTTCTTTGAATTAAACTGTTAATACAATTTAAAACTTAATAACAATTAATACAACTTTACTAAAAAGATATAACAATTGAAATAGTAAAGCAAATGGAAAGATATGAATATTAATCTACAATATGTATATTTATTATAAATCAATTTGAATATTTACAATTCATTCTAGTAATGATTACCAGCTGCAGACAATCTTTGTTTAAAATAACAGCTGCACTCTATAAAAATGATTTCTAGCTTCTCGCAAGTTTATGAAAACTTGCTACACTTTCTGTAATATAATTACAGCTGCTATATAATTTGAAATAATATGTATACTTGTGTTCTCATGTATCTCAGTGATATCTTGATGTATCTCTCATATATTTTATCTCAGCTGCTCCATGTCTCTATTTATAGACATAGCTCCCTTGTTCTCCAAGCTTCTTCAGTAAGTTGCCTCCAAAAATATCTCTGATATTTTTTGGTAATTACAGCTCTGTCACATAACTTTTTCTTTTTGTATGACCTTCCTTGCACGCCAACATGTTATATAACATTTCTGGTGTATTAGTTAACTAGTTCCCTTATTTTTCTCTTGGAGTTCCCATGATAAGTTATTTTTGTAGTGAATAACTTATCTCTATGAGCTTCCTAGTTTTTGATTGGACCAGCTTCCATGTTTTCCTCCTTCAAGTTTGTATAAGTTATCGCTGCAGTTTTCACATCAACAGCTATATACGCATTCTAGTGTATAAGTATGACTTATCTCCATATTTTAGCTTTATTAGTGTTCACACCTGCAGTGTATAACTTATCTCCTTGAAGCTTCTTTGGTAGTCAATCTCTCCTTATTAGACCACCATCTATATTTTAATTTCACCTCCTTTAAACTTGAGTTAGTGAATTTGTGAACTCAGCCATGTGTCATCCCATATGCATTTTTAGTCTCTGATTATTTTATCCCCTGATGGACAGTCTTTGTTCATCAATGGATATTTATCCCTTGACGAGTTATTTTGTACATCAGTGGATATTTATCCCCTGATGAGTTATTTTATTCATCAGTGGATATTTATAGCCTGATGCTTGAGCACTTTACTTCAGCGATAGAGATTTTTTCGATGACTTTGGCGATAGTCATTTTGTGTTTGGCGATGTTGTTGATTTGTCCGACTACTTTGGCGATAGGCAAATGACTTTGGTGACAGTCAAAATGACTTTGGCGTTGAATAATGTTGGGTTTGGAGTTAGCCAAATAACTTTGGCGACGGTCAAATCTTCTCAAGGCTACTTTAATGCAATGAAGTGTCTTTGCCTTAGTCTCTGGTAGCTTCAACATTAGTCTCCGACTTAGTCTCTGAAAGACTTAGTCTCCGATGGACAGAAACTTAGTCTCTGATGAACAAAAATTTAGTATCCGATGAACAAAAACTTAGTCTCCGATGAACAAAAATTTAGTATCTGATGAACAAAAACTTAGTCTCCGATGAACTAATTTTACTTGACCAATTTTGACTTTTGTTGAACTCTTTAAATGCAGTCTTTGTAGTCTCTGATGCGTACCTGCAGTCTCTGTTGGTAGTCTCTGATAGAACATTACTGCGAGTACTTGTACAATTACAAAATATAACAATTTTAAGTGTTATACATCATCATCAAATGCTATAATTCTAATATGGAGCAACATTGTTAATAATGAGCAGCTAAAGCCAATCTCATTGAAGTTTTCCCCCCTCCTCAGGGCGTATATCCATTAATATGCCTTAGTTTCACCCATTGGAGGGTATTTCTACTGATGGTCTTCCTCCTTCAGAAGATATATCCTCTGATGCTCCACATTTTCCTTCTATTCCTAAACTCTCTAGTCCTGGTCTTACCACTCACTTTAGTTCAGATTTGAAGAAATAGGATGGAAAAAAAAACCTGGAGCAACATTGTTAATAATGAGAAGCTAAAGTCAATCTCACTAATGTTCTCTCCCCCCACTCCCAGCCCCCCCACCCACCCACCCCTAGTTGGATAAATGGAACTGTGCAAATAAAGGCCTCAATGGATGTGTATAAGGGAGGTATCCATCACCTTGAAACTTGTTTGGTAGGACATTTCCTCCATTCAAGAATCCCTTATAATGTGGTAGCTCTCATTGCCCAGAAACTATGGGGGAATCTTGGATTAAATCGAGTTTTCACTCACCAAAGTCTCTATATGTTTCAGTTCAATACCTTGGAAGATAGGGACAATGTGTTTGCTTGGGGTCCATGGTATATGCACAATAAACTAATTATCCTTAGGCCTTAGAAGGAGGGTATCTCTGCAACCACTGAAAACTATAAAACAATCCGGTTTGGGTTAAATTTCATAATGTCCCACTCTCTTATTGGACTGAGAATGGCTTAAGATATGTAGAAAGTGGTATAGGGAAGCCATTATTCCTTGATAAAGTTACTCAAAAATTGGACCATGTGCCCTTTACTAGAGCCTGTGTCGAAATAGATGTTTCTTCTACGTGGCCAAAACAGATGTCTGTGTATAATCTTGATGAAATAAATGGTGTTGAAATTCCTATGTTAGTGTACGTTGAGTATCAGAATCGTCCCCCTTCTTGCTACTCCTGTAAAGTTTTTGGACACTCTAACCTTAAGTGTCCTAAAGCACATTATGTATGGGTTCCTAAGATGCTAGATAAACCCTCTGTTTCTACTGCAAATGAGCCCCTTGTGGCTAAGCACCCTTCTTGAACCCTTCCTTCTTCCTATACTCCATCGATCCCTCTCAAAGCAAACGAAGGTTGGACTGAAGTCACCAGAGAGAAAAATAGAGCTCTAGCAAATACTCTGGACTTGGGCGAAGAATTTTCTAATAGGAGCACCAATCCTATTATTAACAATTTCTTGGGCAAGCTTAAAGGTGTTGATGAAAAGGAGTTAAAAGCTTTAAGCCACAAGATCAATACTCTTACTATTGGGGGCAGCCCATCTTCTACCCTTTATAACCCTTCCTCTTCCTCCAAGAAGAAAAGGGGAGGGGAAAGAAATGATCACCCCCTTATTCCTTTTTTGATGAAGATTAGTACCTATATGTTTTGGGCATCAATAAATCTCTTAGGCAAGAGGATATTTGATCCTTTCTTGTTAATAATGGCATATATAAATCTCTTAGTGACATTTCTTTGGAAGGGTAATAGCTCATCCAAAACTAGCTTGGTCTACCACCTTGCTCCCTTTCAAGGAGGGTGGGGTTAGGATTAAAAAAATGGATTAATGGAACAAGGCACAACAAATTCATCTCCTTCTTTTAATAATAAATCTAAGCTCCAAGAATCTATGGGTAGAATAGTCTCGAAGCACACTCCTGGGAAAGCCCAAGTTCTGGACCACTAAAATCCCCTCTAATTGATCCTCGTGTTCGAGAAAAATCCTAAACTTGTGCCCCCTGGCCCTCTCAATTACCTAAACTATGTATTAGAAAATGGTGAATCATTTCTTTTATGGAAAGACCCATAGTGTGATTTTCCCCTTCTATACCACATGCAATCTGACCTACTTGTCTAGGAATTAGACATAGCTTTTAACTCCCATGTGAGCTCCATTATTTATGGTGATCAATGGCGCCTGCCGCGAAACTACCATGCGGTTGTCCTCCATTTTAAACATAAACTTGATGCAATACCTATTTTTCCCTAACTTCCCTGATAGCATCCTCTGGAATAGGCTAGACATCAACACGATCAAAGTCAGCCAAATATAGGACTCCATCAAAAGTAGAAGCCCCAAAATCCTATCTGGGAGATTCTTTAGCATACAATCCAAATCCCTCGCTTCTCTTTCATTCTCTAGCTTGGCCTCCACAACCGTTTACTCCCATGTTATATCCTCTCTTGCTCATTGTGCAACTCCACAGTGGAATCTATGGATCACTTGTTCTTTACCTATAGTTACTCACGTGTGATCCTTGATAAGTTGATGCACCTTCTTAACAAGAACCACTCTTGGACTAATTAGGATCATGCCTTGGAAGATTGTTTAATGGACACAAAGCCAAAATTATGGTCCTTCATCAACAACTAGTCCTATCAGTTCATGCCTACAAGATCTGGAGCGATATGAATACAAGGCTGCACCATGGATCCTCTACTATAGAAAGTTGTTTGGCTTTTGACTGTGTAAATATTGTTAAAAGTAAGTTGCACAGCTCTAAGCAATTATATCCATTATTGTAGGAACTAGTTGCTATAACTGCCCAACTATGTTAATTTGCATCGAAGGATAAGATGCATTGGAGGAATCCATCGGAGGATGATCCAGACCTTGCATTGGGAGATAAAGTAGTGTTCTGACCTTGCATCGGAGGATAATGATGCATCAGAGAATATTGGCATCAGAGCATATTTTATCCTTCGATGGCATCAGAGGATAATGATATTAGACGATTTTTTAGGCATCGGAGGATAATTTATCCTTTGACAGTCTAAGCACCAGAGGATAAATGCCATTGGAGGATAATAATTTAGTTCCTGCATCAGAGGGTGAAGTTATGTTTCGACCTTACATCAAAGGATAAAGATGCATTAGACGTAAATGTCAATGGAGGATATTTTATCCTCGGATGGCATGTAAAGATAATAGTTTCAGAGGATAAATTCCATCGAAGGATAATGATTCGGACCCAGCATCGAGGGATAAAGTAGTGTTTTGACCTTGCATTAAAGGATAATGGCATCAGAGGATATTTATCCTCCGATGTTATCAGAGGTTATTTGCTTCGAAGAATAATTTATCCACTGATGGTTTAGGCATCAGAGGATATTTTATGCTCCGACGATTTAGGCATCGGAGGGTTTAGTCATTGGTGTTTTTAATTTTTTGAGTAATATTATAAAATCTATATATTTGTACTTTTATATATGTATATATATATATATATATATATATATATATATATATATATATATCTTAATTTATTTACAATAAAACTTATTGTTTTAATATCTTATTTCATTGTAATCATTTTAGTATATATCAATATGTCGCATCCGTGGAAACTTGTGGAGGGTTTTGAATTTAATTGAAACAATTAATTCAGATTTATGCAACGTATCAAAAGTGTTCATTTAATTTCAGTCGTCAGTTGGTATTAATTAAAAACAAGAAAATGATATACCAATTCATCCTATTTAATTTTGAAAATTTAAATAAATAGTGAACTCCTTTTATTTTGATGACTCCATTGTCTACGAAACAGAAAATTCTAGGTTTAGGGGTTTGATTATGCGAAAGGAAGGTGTTATACACTCCTCACATATATGAGACTCATGGTTGTCAATTCTTCTCACTAATAATATTTACAACTAATTAATTAAAATAAAACTAAACAATATTAATTTAAATGATTAAGGAAATTAAATTAAGTAACTAAGGATCTATAACATTAATTAAAGATATGACTTGGTTTCAACGAAAACATTAAAAGGAAACTAGAATATGACATTCAAGAAAGAATATTTACAATTAATGCTACATCTTTATTTGGTTTTTTGAGAAAGGAAAGTTAATGTTTACATTATTATTAATTAAAGACTGAGTTAAAAAATATTAATCTAGAGATTTAACAATTTATTTAATTTAAAATTTATAAAACAAATAAATTATTACTACTTAAGAAACTTGACTATTTGCATTAATAATTAATAAAGATTACAAAATAATTATTGTACATAATCTAAATCATTAATGACAGAAATATTGATTGAGATTTAGTTAGGAAATAATGTTAAACAAGAAAAATCAATTTTAGAAAATTTTTATTTAGGAAACTACTTAATAATACTAGTTACATGCAATTAATTATGAAAATATGTGAATAGTAAGTAAAAATTATTTTTTATATTTTTAAAAGTCCTAAAAACAGTAAATATTGAAGAAAAAATTTATTTCAATTTTTTGAAAATCATTTGATATTTATTAAATTAGAAAATGTACTCTAATAACACGAAACAAAATACTAAACGAACTCAAAAAACAAAATCAATTTATATTTGAAATCTACAAATTTGTCCATGAAAATTTGAAGGTTTGGACAAATTAAGAAAGTGATATGAACCGCTTTAAACAATTTAAAAGAATTTTTTTTCTATTTTATTACAAACTAACAAAGAATTTTAATTACGAATGAAAGTCATCAAAATATTTTTCTCATATTTAATGGTTTTAATGTTCGACGTAACAAGATGTAATGGTTTGAAAAGACTTGATGGTTTTGTGTTTTGAACGATTTGAAACATTTTGCTAACTGTGCTTTGTGTTTTGATATTATATAGTATATAGTAATGATATTATAATCCCTCCCCTATATTTATGATAAAAATTTTGAGTTACAAGTTATAAAAAAAATGTTTAAATCTCATTCAAAATAGAATTAGCACATATCTTCTGAGAGGGATAATTCAGAATAACTAAAGTTCATTTTCAACTACAATAAACCCTTAAAGAGGTATTTGGTATATTATGGTCTTGAACCGAAAAATCTCTCCACAACCAAAATTTTGAGTTACTAAGAAAAAAAAAAATTCACATTCAAGTTACTTCTCTTGATCTTCGTCGGGGATTTTTCTTTATTATTTTATATCTTTGAAAATATATTTCTTATCAAATTTAGTTTTTCTTTATAAAAAGTAAAATATTTCACAAACGGAGTAACTCATACCGTCAGAGAAATCCAATAATCAAAAATAAAAATTAATCACAATTTTGGCCATTCAAACAAGACTTTACTGCACAACGTGCATTTTCTTTTGTTAATTACTTTTATGGAACTGGTCAAATCAGAGGTGCAAAGTTCTCCATTGGCATAATATTGCAGTGGAAACTTTTGCTTTTTTCTCTTTCAATATATTCAGAAACAACCCACCAAATTTGTAGTAGCTATAGCACTTCTAATACAAAATTGCAAAGTGTCCATTTATGTCGTTAGATAGAAAGATAGAATTATTCCTTTATTATCTTGAATGAAGATAAGAGTATATGAGTATGTGGTTGAATTTTGAGATTTTATGCACCAAATTCAACAACAAAATCAGGCGAATATGTCATCCATGGGAATAAATTATCTGTTATCTATTTTTCAACGGTGCTTAAGTGATAAAGAGAAAAAGGTTAGACAAAGTCGAAGTCAGATAAAAATTAAATAAATCCATACGTTAGATGATTAAAAATTTCTTAATATTCTACAAATACCGTAAAACATAATTAAGAGATTAAGGTTAATCGAATTTTATTATTATATATATCTATGCATATATGGGAAAAAATAAATTGAGCTATAGCTCATTTTTATAATCTTACTCACTCGTGCTATGCTTGGATTTCCAAAATATATTAAAAAAAAATCTAACCATACGGATTAAAAAAACATGCAAAAATAAATTATATATATTTTTTTGGTTTTTTTTTAGCTCTTTTACATAGTTTTTATAATCAAATAAAAATTAATATATTTTACCCATTGAGAATATACAAATTTTAAATAATTTTAAAAACTATGCTATACAATATAAAATAATTTAAAAATTTGTATAACACTCTATGTTTTGATACTTTTTCAAACCGTACGGTTAAATTTCTTATATAGATTATTAATTCATAGATATAATATTAGAGGGTGAAAATTAAAATTTGAGTTATAGTTCAATTTTCTTAATTCCTATATATATATATGACGGATGATCCATAATTTGCATAATAGGTTGCAACCTATTTTAAAAAACAGATTGTAATAATTTCTTCTTGTATTTTGTAATATTTTTACGGGATTGGATAAAACATTCAAAAAATGAAGTTGTACAAATTTTCATAATTTTTGGTGATGCCTAGAGTGATTTTTATAACTATATAAAATTATACAAAATTTTACTCATGAAAAATTGTTGAACTCGCATCATTAAAAAACTATTATGCACAACATATAACCTTATAAAATTTTGTATAATCTATTACTTTTAAGGTAGTTTTAATTTGTACAGTTAGATTTTCTAAAAACATAAGAAAATATAAGAAAATTACTGCCCAAAATTAGAAAATAGGTTGCAACCTATTTCCCATAATTAGAGTTGGCTCCTCCCCATTACTACTTCTCTCCAATTTCCTTCAATGTACTTTATAATCTTAAATAAAATTAGTTTTTTGTAATTTTAATCGTATGGATGGATAGAACATGAAAAAATATTAGGGTGTGCCAATTTTCATACAATTTAACAACGTAAAACACATTCATCTTATCAGTTGAAATTTGATGTAATTTAAATAATTAAGATTTGATGATTTTCAACTGTTAAAATTATGTGCTTTTCTTTGTTAAATTATATGAAACTTACACGCCTTCATATTTTTTCATGCTCTATCTATTTGTATGGTTAAAATTAGGTATACAAAACTTTTTCACCATTGAACTATACCACTTTTAAGCTTTTGGTCACTGTACTTAAAAAAAACTAATTCGCCCACTGAACTAATTAGTTTTTAACATTTAACTCATTTTGTTTCATTATGTTACATTCCGTCAAATTTTTGATTATGTGGCGTTGACATGTAAATAAATTTTAATTTTTATATCACTTAAAGTGTTGTGACTATCCAGGTTAGACTTGGTTCACGTGCATGACTAATATATTCATCTTTTACCCTTATAACAACTAAGGTTTGTTATTCATAGATGACAAAATTTTAACAATTAAACGATAATATTAAGAGAAGAATTTGGGTTTTTCATACTGACCTTTGTTTCTTTCAATTCCGAGTTGTTTCATGGCTTTTTTCCTTACACACGAGGTCATCATCCATATCTCAAACCTGCTACTGCAATATTCCTACAAAACTTTTGTGTATCAAGAAAAGATGGATCGAAAAGAAAAAGGTTTTATGGTTGCTGCAATTATGAGTTAAGTATGTATTTGTTATTAGTTACAAATATATTTTATTTTGTCGATTTAATGTAGTTTTATTCTACATTATTGGATGTTGAAATTTTTTGTGGATTTTTTGAGTGGATGGATGGAGAAGGAAGTTCTAATTATTTTGCACAAAGTAACTTGGAAGATGAAATTTGTAATAACAACGGATATATAATGAAACTCACTAAGAAGAACAAAAAACTCAAGGAGAAAATGATACAACTGATAGAGGAAGCTATGAAATGGGAAATAGAATCTGCAAAAGGTAAAGGAGCTCTAAGAATATTAATTTGTACCAATACAATTAGTTTGATTGTTATAATTGTATTAGTAGTGATGTTAGTGAAAGAATATCTTATGTAATGGTTTAAGCTATAAAAAGTCTTTGTTAATTTTTTTTGTTTATAGTCTTTGTTCCAATTTATTGTTAAGCAGAAAGTTGTCGAAAAGGGAAAAAAAACAAAAGAAAATAAAGCATACATGTAAGCCCCCCATATTAAAACACAAGTTACATATTCATAAGTCATGCATTCACATGCACACATTGATGAACATAATACATGTAACATAAAAGTTGAAAGATTATGTGTTCTTGTGTGATAAGAATTATCCACCGAAGAGTAGATATCCGCCGATGAAGAGATCAACCGCTGATGAGGAAATTTATCTACCGATGAGTAAATTATCCTCCAATGGCCAATTATCTTACGATGGACAAATATCCTTTGATAACCAATTATGCTTCGATAGACAAATATTCACTGATGGACAATTATCCTCTAATGGCCAATTAACCTTTGTATTTTTATTTTAAAATACAATTCCCAAAACATTAAAAGTGGTATAGTTCAATGGTGCAAAAAGCTATTTTTTCCTTTAAAATTACATAAAACTAATTTTATTAAAAATTATAAAGTGAATTGAGGAAAATTGGAGGGAAGGAATAATGGAAATGAGCCAAGTCCCCATAATATATAGATGGGAACTGATTCATGGCTAACGTTAACTATGCAAATTTTCGTAGCTAACACCTTTATAATCGTTGATTAGATGATCCAACGGTAAACATCAAACAACAAAAAAAAGGCCCTTTTCCGCTTGTTGCACTAGCCTTTCCGCCAAGGACACTAGCGGAAGGTGTGTAAATTTTTTTTTGTTTCACCCTTCCTAATATGCTATCCTTATTCGTTACACATATATTATGATTTGAATTTAATAAAAAAAAAACCTTGGTCAAAAAAACTATCTTATTTCGCCCCGCCACATGTAAGTTCCCTTCTTCATTCTTTCATTTTATGAATATTTTTTTTTTAATCTAACTTATTTGTTAAAAAAATATTCTCTATTACAAATCAGATCAACATATCTCAGATTGACATTTTCATCAGGTTTTTCACTCTTCACCTTTTTAATTTTAAAGTGAGTGATAACAATAGAATATAGGACGCCGATACGTTTTTTGATGATTCAGATTCTGATATAAGTACGAATATTGAGAACGAGGAACATCATTTTGATGAAAAAAATCATTTCGAACGAGAAAATAATTTGAACGACAAAGAAAAAATAAATTTAGACAGTGATGATGTTTATCCACCGTATGTGGGTCAAATATTTATAAGTATATTTGAAACTGAAAAATTCTATAATGCATATGCTCATAGTAGTGGATTTGAAGTCAAAATTTTAACTAGCAGAAAATATTTAGGCTCAAAACAATTATCTCATAGACTATATGCTTATAGAAAAACAGGTAAACCTATTCAAAAAAAGATTTTGTTTAAAAATGAAAATGATGATGAAAGCATAATCCGAAGGAAGAGGGATACTATTAAACGCAAAATGTGCAAAGTTAGAATGTTTGTTGTTCGCAACATGCAGAATGATAGTTGACATGTTACAAAAGTGGAATTGAATCATGTTTTTCCATTGAGATGCCAAGAACTTGTAGAGGGGGGGGGGGGGGGGGGTTGAATACAAGTTCTTTAAAATCTTTTCGAATTACTTGTTCTGTAAGAAATTAACTTTTCTTGCGGAATATAAAGAATAAGAACACGAATCAATTTATAAACAATTGCTTTATTGATTTACAATTGAATACAAATCCTAACAATTACAATAATGTAATCGTCAGCTTCTTTTCTATTCTGTATAGGAAAAGATACAAAACTATAAAAAAAAAAAAACCTATACAGCTTCGAAGTTACAATTCTCTGTAAACCTAATTACAGCTTCTCTCACAACTGAATTACAATTGACTCAGTTCCTATTCTAAACAAAATTCAGCTTCCTTATTCGAATCAAATACAATCTTTCCTTTTTGATAGGAACAGATTTCTGGTTAGTTTCCTTACCAGCTACGTCTTCAATAATATCTTGCTTTACGTGGAAGACATTCCTTTTTAATTCAAACTCTGTATCTTTCATGAAATAAATCACGATTAGTCCCTGATGCTTCATCTTTAGTCTCTGGTGATGTCATTACTAGTCTCCAGTGCAATTAGTCCCTGATGACATCAGCTTGTGTAGTCTCCAATAGAATTATTTAGTCTCTGACGCATTAAAGCTTAGTCTCCGATGACGTCAGCTTAGTCTCTGATGCTTTTAACTTAATCTCTGATGACTTAAGTCTTAGTCTCCGATAGGCAAAACTAGTCTCTGACAGATAAGGTCTTTTTAGTCCCTGACCAATTTTCCTAGTCTCCGATAAGCTTTTTTGCAAACTCTAACGGATTAAATACACATCTTGACTTTCTGAAGGTTCGTTACACCATTCCAGTAGTTACTTACAAATGAGAAATATTTATATCTCTTTACGAAGAATGAATGAATTACAAACAAAGAGATAACTTCTAGCTACAAAACTTCAGTGTTACTAATTAACACTTTCTATACATTTGTACTCTAAGTAATCTAAAGACAATCATCATCAAATGTTCTAAAACCAAACAATCTCCCCCTAATTATGAATATCAGAATGATAAGCATAATTTCAAAGTTGATGATGATGTCAAAACTCAATATTACAATTACTTAGAAAAAGAATAAAGAATTTCTAACTACAAATGTATTCTGAACTAAGATCTTTGATCTGTTGTTCAGCTTCCACCAAGACTCAGGTTTAAATCCTATAAGTATGGCTTCAAAAATAAAAAAAAATTACAACTTATTTCAACAAACAACTTCAACACAACAATTTTACCTCATTTTTTCTTCAACAACTCCAGCCGTTCTTTTCTGTTTTTCCTCAGCAACTCCAGCCTATTTTTCAATAGATTTTTCAATACAAGCTCAATTTCTTCTTCAGCATCTTTGAGGAGAGTAAGAAATCCTTCAATGTGCCTCTCACTGATACTGTTAATATCTCTATTGTAGTCAAAGAAAACCTTCTCTCCATGAAAAGTCTCATACCACAATCCCAAAGGCTTAGACTTAGCTTCCGGTACTGAATCCACCTTATGCTCCATCTTCATCACCTTCTGAATTTGGCTTCAAAGTTTCATGTTGAGATCAGAAGTCTCAAGCACAACAGTCAGCAACCACTCCAGATCTTCTTTATTCTGTCCCTCCAAGGCTGGCTTTTCGAACTTCAGAGACTCTCCATCTTTTAAAAAAACATGGAGAAGCTCTTCATTGTTTTTACCCTTGATAAGATCAATCTTCTTTGTACTTTTCTTCAGGGCCTTGATGGTTTCTTCAGTGCTAGCCATTTCAACCTTATAGGACTTCCTTGATGAAACTGTTCGTGGTTTTGTTGATCCACTTACAGCCACCAAGGCAGTCTCGGTTGACCTTGGAGGATCTTGAGAGGTAGGCTTCTTAATGGTTGCCTTGATCACAGGTTTCTTTGCAGATTCGTGGACCAAAGGTTTCGTCATTGACTTTCTTTCTGCCTCTTCCATCTCTTTATTTTTCTTTTTGGTAATGGCTGCCTTCTGTGCACTTGATCTCCTTGTTGAAGTTTTCTTCTTCTTTGCCTCCTCCTCCTCCCTTGTTGCTGCCATGTCCTCCTCCTCTTGAAGTTTCTGAGCTAATAATGCATCAGAATCTATTAATCTTTGATCACAAGGATTGACTAACTCAACTTTCCCTTCCACTTTAATTTCAATAGGAGTAGGAAAGTGAACAGTCTTCATGGCATCCCCCAATAGCTTAGGTTGTCCTGGTTGAGTTGAAATCTGTTTCTTTGGTTCCTCAACCATGACTCCCTTGCCTTTGTCTTTTGATTTTGAGGCTTGTGAAGAGGAAGAAGGAAAAGTTGTTGTTGTTGTTGCTGTTGTTGGAATTGTTGTTGTTGTTGCTGCTGCTGCTGCAAGATCAGAATGCTTCTTTAGGATACTGTCCAACATTGCTTGCAATTCTGCATCAAGGACAGAACCAGACTTGTGTGAATGTACAGGAGCACTTTTGAATGGACCACTCTCCCCCTTTTTGACATCAACATCTTGGGGTTTAGAGGAGGTGGTCAGTGTTGGAATGGCCTGCAGCAAAAGTTGCTCCATTCTGTCTTACTTTTGGATCAAGAGTTGGATGTTTGCTTCGAGGGCTTGAAGTCGACTGTTAGTCTTGGACTTATCTTTGACTAAAGAATCAATTGCAGTGACAGTCCTCCTTGGTAAGTGTCCTTCATAGCACCTTCTAATTTTGTCTGTCTCCAACTCCATCCTTTCCTTTATTTGCTGCACTGCACCATTTATGCCAGTAACCAAGAAGTGGTGAAACTTTGTATGTTTCTTGTCCACCTTGGTTACCTCTTCAAGTACGTCTTTAATGGATGGTGCAACTGTAGTGGACCCGATGTTGGTCACATAATCCTGCCTCAATTGGGCGGCTGCTTCCTCCAGAATGTTGGCATAAGAGGCATCAAGCCATTCATCAACATTATTC
The DNA here is from genome assembly GCA_014636745.2 of Centella asiatica. Taxonomy (NCBI): domain Eukaryota; kingdom Viridiplantae; phylum Streptophyta; class Magnoliopsida; order Apiales; family Apiaceae; genus Centella; species Centella asiatica. The sequence continues at coordinate 6,988,271 of CM025782.1, forward strand.
TCTGGAGCTTCTTCAGGCACAGGTTCATCTGCTAGCCTTGTCTTCAATGCAGAAATATGATCTTGTCTCTGTTGTAGACCATATAACTCTTCAAAATCAGCATTGGACATCTCAGATATGACTTGTAAAGCTGCATCCCATGTGCTTGATCTAATCTCTGGTTCTTCTGTTTGGATATTGATGGAGGGAGCAGAAGAAACCTGAGCTTCTTGTGAGCTGGTTTCAGCAGGTTGTAAAAATATACCTGCTGAAAATTTCTCTCTTTTCTTTTGTTCAAGGATCTCATCCTTGCTTACACCCTCTCCTTTTGCCTGGGGTTGGGCACCCAGCTTCTCTTTTTCTCCTTTTTCCAAGCTATCTAAAGCTTGACTCTCTTGTATGTGTATGGTCTCTCCTTTTTCCAGGGCAGGAGCCTGACTCTCACTAATTATTCTCACAACCTCACTCATATGGATGGTGTCACTCTGTCCTACAGAAGTGGGGGTTTGAGAAGTGCTTGTGACAGCATGGATAGGGGGTTCCCTTTGTTTATCTTGGGCTAGGGTTCTATCCATGGAATCTGTTTGAGAGCTTGTCTCGATTATTGGCTCCTCTTGGGAAAAATCAAAAGAATCAATCATATGTATATCAAAAGAATCAAGAGTGGGAGAAAAAGGAGAAGAATGTACAGTGGGGAGTGTTGGTTGTTCCTCAGATATTGAAAATTGAGGAACATCAAATGATGACTCTGTGTGTGCACTCCTTGTGTCACTCTTTTCTTTTATTATCTCTCTTTGTGTGAACTTCAGCTTCTGGTTCTCCCTCATCCTCACTTGCTCCCTCATTTATTTTTCTTTTAATTGGGAGTTTTATGATTGTCTTTGGTTTTACAACCACAATCTGTTGAGAGACTATGGAGGGGGCTATAGATAGTTGTTGTGAAGTGGTTGGAGGATTAATGGCGTTTTGATTTTCAATATCCTCAAAAAATTGCAAAGAATAAAGATTTGGAAGCCTGTCAATGAGAATAGATCTCATGACAGGAGGAAAAAATAAAGGAGCTATTACCTTTGCAAATTTATGCTTCACATCTGTAAATATTCTTTTACTCTGCAAAACAGTTGGTAAAACTTGCATTCCAGTAATATCAAGGTTAGGGATTAGATATTTAACAATCATCATCAAAAACCTAGAATAATAAATTTTATTTTTACTGGTTTTAAGTTTTATCAAAAGATTTTGCAGAATTAAAAGCCCAATGTTAATATGCCTATCATACAACACCCTAAAAGTGATTTCTTGTGTGAGTGTAGTGATAGCATCATAGCCACTGCACTTAGTAGAAAATGCTTTCGTTATTATGTCAAAAAATAGTAACCACTCTTGCCTAAGATAGGGTCGTGTGATAGACCCAACAGAACTAATTTTAGCAGAATAATGTAAATTTTTAAACATTGAAACAATTTCTTCATCAGAAGCAAGTGAGTCAAAGTTTTCATAAATTGGCAAGTGTAAAGAATTATTAACTACGGTATGATCTATATTATAAACAGAGTTTGCATACCTGAAACTTACCATAGGGGAGGCAGTTTTCTCACCCTAGATGGTAGCAGTGGACCAAACAGCCGTGATAACCTCAGCGGCTTGGATGGGGGCTTCGTAAATGGCATACGAAAGACTGGAGTGTTGAAGGAAATCCATAAAGGGGTGGTACTGGGCTTCAAAGACATGCTTATCAGCCACCCCTGCATGGTTTGTCTTGATGATATCAAAGTTTCCAAACTTGAACAGAACAGTTTTAGCGACCATTTTCAGAGATCTGTGAACTTTTGAAGAAAACTTGAAAAAGGGTTAAATTGCAGAGTATTTGCAGAGAGAAAATAATTTCAGAGCTTTGAGAGATTGTGATTGCAAAAATGTTTGATTTTACTTTTAGCAAAGTATGAGAAACGTTTGCAATTCTAAAGATAGTGAACCGTTTTTGATCGTGGAAGGGATAACTACCATAATACCTTCGATCGGAGATTGCTCTAATCTCTGATAAGTTCACTTGTAAGAGACTAGAAGAAGATTAGTCTCTGATAGTGTTGACAATCGGGGACTAAGGTAGTCTCTGATAGTATTGACTATCGGGGACTAGTTAGTCTCCGATAGTTCAATTTTTAATTTAGTCGGGGACTAATTAAAAACAACTATCAGGGACTAAAATAGTCTCTTACTCACTCTAGCTCATATTATTCAATAATCTATCATTTGATTATTCATTTTATCAAATTTTTCCAGAAATAAAATTCTAGCTTCTAAAATTCTGTTTTAATAAAATAAAACAGCTTCTTTCCAGAAATTAAATTCTAGCTGCATACAACTAAACAACTTGTTTTTAAAAAAAATTAATCAATTTTTAGAGGCATAATTCAACATTCCTAATTCAGAAACTAATCTAGAAAAGGTAGATTCATCTAAAGGTTTTGTGAATATGTCTGCAAGTTGTTTATCAATTGTTACCTAGTGTAATTCGATATTACCTTCACTTATATGTTCTCTTATGAAGTGATATCTAATATCTATGTGTTTTGTTCTTGAATGTTGCACTGGATTTTCTGTTATTGCTATGGCACTAGTATTATCACAATAAATAGGAATTTTGGATAATGACATACCATAGTCTAGGAGTTGATTCTTGATCCATAGGATTTGAGCACAGCAACTCCCAGCTGCGATGTATTCAGCTTCTGCTGTTGAAGTAGAAACTGAATTTTGTTTCTTGCTGAACCAAGAAACAAGTCTGCCTCCAAGAAGTTGGCAGCTTCCACTTGTGCTTTTCCTATCAAGCTTGCAACCTGCATAGTCAGCATCTGAATAATCGATTAGTTTAAAATCAGATTCTTTGGGATACCATAAACCAAGGTTTGGGGTACCCTTTAGATATCTGAGTATTCTTTTTACAGCAATCAAATGTGACTCTCTAGGGTCAGCTTGAAATCTAGCACATAAACATGTAGCAAACATTATATCTGGTCTACTTGCAGTTAGATACAAAAGAGAGCCTATCATGCCTCTATAGCTGATAATATCAATTTTCTTTCCTTTTAAATCTTTATCTAGCTTAGTGGCAGTAGGCATGGGTGTTTTTGTAGATGCACAATCAACCAAATCATATTTTCTCAATAAGTCTTTGATATACTTGGACTGACTGATAAATATTCCATCAGTTGATTGTTTTATTTGCAAACCTAAGAAAAATGTTAATTCTCCCATCATACTCATTTCATATCTAGACTGCATAAGTTTTGAAAATTTTTCACAAAGTTTTTCATTTGTAGATCCAAATATAATATCATCTACATATATTTGCACCAATATTATGTCTGGGCCTTGCTTTCTATAAAATAAGGTTTTATCTATGATACCTCTAACAAATTTATTTTCAAGCAAAAATTGAGATAGAGTATCATACCAGGATCTTGGTGCTTGTTTTAAGCCATAAAGTGCTTTGTCTAACCTGTAGACATGATTTGGAAATTTGGAGTCCACAAAACCTGGGGGTTGGCAGACATAGACTTCCTCTTCCAATTTTCCATTCAAGAAAACACTTTTGACATCCATCTGGTACACCTTGAAGTTCTTGTAGGCTGCATATGCCAAGAAGATTCTTATAGCTTCAAGTCTTGCTACTGGTGCAAAAGTCTCATCATAGTCTATTCCTTCTTCTTGAGAATATCCTTTTGCAACCAGTCGTGGTTTGTTCCTTGTGATTGTACCAGCTTCATACAATATATTTCTGAAGACCCACTTGGCACCAATTATTGATCTATTCCTTGGTTTGGGTACCAGTCTCCAGACTTTGTTTCGAGTGAATTGGTTTAACTCCTCTTGCATGGCAATTATCCAGTCAGGATCTTGAAGTGCTTCCTCAATTTTCTTTGGCTCAATCTTTGAAAGAAAACTGAGATATAAACATTCATTTTGAGTTGCACTTCTAGTCTTGACTCCATCCTCTAAACTTCCAATTATCAAATCTGGCGTGTGGTCTCTCAACCATGGAATTGCACGTGGCAGATTTGATCTTGAAGTTGAGGCTTCACTGTCTAGATTGGTGTTATCAATTCTAGCTTCATGATTAGAGACTGCTCCCCCTAAACCATTGACTCCTGCATTATCAGCTCCCCCTGAGCTGTTTATTTCTATTTGCTCCGGTGTCATTGTAGTTTCAGGTTGTGCATCAGTGACTCTAGTCTCTGGTGAAACATTAGTCTCCGAAGGATTACTAATGTCACCAGTCCCTTGAGTTTCATCTAATAATCTATTCTCTGATAAATTATTAGATCTTGGCACTTCATGCACAACTGTTAGCTCCCCCTCAACTAGGTAGGGATCATTACTATCTTGGAGTTGTTCAGTAGTCTCTGATGGATATTCCCATGCATCCAATTCATTCTCAAAACTGAGAGGTTCATGCAATCCTTGTCCAATCATTCCTGGAATCTTTTTATCATCAAACACGACTTGTATTGATTCCATAATGACTTTTGTTCTTAGATTATATACTCTGTATGCTTTACTTGACAGAGAATAACCTATGAAGATTGCTTCATCAGATTTATTGTCAAACTTTCCTCTTGACTCTGATGAATCTCTCAGTACAAAGCATTTACAACCAAACACATGTAAGAACTTGAGAGTTGGTTTTCTCCCAGTCATTAACTCGTACGGTGTTTTGTTGTATGCTTTGTTTATCAAGGATCTATTCTGTGTAAAGCAAGCAGTGCTTATAGCTTCCTCCCAAAAATATGTGGGAAGCTTAGCCTCTTGTAACATAGTCCTTGCTGCTTCAATAAGGGTTCTATTTTTCCTCTCAACAACTCCATTTTGTTGAGGGGTTCTTGGAGTTGAGAATTGATGTGTTATTCCTTTTTTAGTGCAGAATTCAACTACTTGGGAATTCTTGAATTTTGTTCCTCTATCGCTCCTTATAACCCTTACTGTTTTTCCTGACTCAGTTTCTATCTTCTTGATATGATCAATTATCAACTGAGCAGCTTCATTCCCAGTTTCTATCACATTCCCAGATTCCTTGTCACACACTTGGCATAGATCTTCTTTAAAGATGACATGGAATCCTTTATCACATAGTTGACTCACACTAAGTAAATTGTGCTTTAAGCCGTTAACCAGTGCTACTTCTGTGAAGATGACATCTCCATGTTCAACACTGCCATATCCCCTTGTATGGCCTTTGTTGTCATCTCCAAAAGTGACTTTTGGGCCACTTTTCTCTTCATACTGTTTTAGCAGGGTCTTATCTCCGGTCATGTGCCTCGAACAACCACTGTCCAAGTACCATGATTTCTTCTTTTTGCCCTGCACAGTAGAGAGTAACTAGTTTGAGATTTTTGGAACCCAAACTTTCTTGGGTTCTTTCTCACGTAGACTCAAGACTTGACTCAGATTGAGTTGATTGTCTTTTAACAATTTTAACTTTAATAGGACAATCATTAGTCTTGCTACTTGTTTGTGAGGGACTGCCAAGCTTAGAATTTTCAGTTTTAATGCAAAGATGTTCTAACCTTTTTACTGGTGATTTATCTTTTATTCTCTTTGAAGGTGCAGTCTCAATTATAGGAATTTTATTTTTGCTCCTACAGTTTATAGCTATGTGGTTGGGGTTACCACATACATGACATGTCTTTCTAGGAGCATCAGGCATTCTAGCATAGTTTGTATGTTTATTAATGCCTATCTTTCCATTCCTATTTTTCTTCTTTCTGCTTAACTCCACCAATTTTTCAGCTTTTTTGTCTGGAAGATTCTCCAGTTTTTTATTTAGTTGTATCTTTGTCATGAACCCAATATTTAATCTTTTTGTTTCACTCTTATCAACAAAATTCACTGTCTTTTGATCACTTTCTGTTTTTGCAGTGAATTGTTGATCTTAAGTGTTAATAAATTTAGGTTCCAAAACAGGAGAGACAAAATTAATTCTTTTAAAATTTGGCTTGCTAATTGAGGAGTTTGCAGCTTCGATTAGATCATTTAAATCTGAACTCTTGTCTAGATTTTCATCATAACCTAGTCCAGATTTTTGACCTATTGTTTGACACTCTACCAAGTCTGTTAACTTTTTAGAGGAAGTGTTACACTGTTTAATCTTAGCTTGAGCAATTTCAAGTTGCTCTACTAAGTAATATTCCCTCTTTTTTAAAGCATCAATCATGTGATGAGCTTTGTTTAAATCAGACTTGATAGTGTCAAATTGTGCCAATCTTTCTTCAAGAAACTTGTTTCTTTTCAAGAGATTGTCACGTGATTCTTTTACATTGGTATGTTCAATAGTTAAAGACCTAAAACTGACATGCAAATCAGACATATCTTTTTGTATGCTTTCAATACTAGATGTATCAAGTAAATTAAGCACATTAAAATTCTGATTTGCATCACATACCTTTGTAGAATCACTTGACTCGTCACTACGAGTCATTAGGGCAAAGTTGACAACTTCTTCATTAGAGTCGCTGTCAATCCAATCTTTTCCCTCAGTAATCAAGGCTTTGCTCTTGGATTTAGCTTTCTTGTCAGCAAAGTCTTTCCTTGATTTTTCATCCTTAGATCTATCACTAGATCTAGGCTTCCTGCACACTCATTGGCAAAGTGCCCTAACCCATCACAGTTGTAGCATCTTATCTTTTTTAAGTCGAAGGTGACTTTTTGACCTTCGCGTTTAAGGTTAGGTTTCCTTGACGATTTTCTTCCTTTCCTACTTGCTCTAAATGTTTGACCATAAATGCCATGAATTCCTCCATGTCATCATCAGAATCCAGTTCATCTTCTTGATCAGTTGAGCTAGTACTAGAAGATTCATCATCAAGCTTCTCTTGAGACTTACTTGTCTCAACCATCAACACAGCTCCTCTATCCTTGCCATGCATGTGTTGTCGTTGCTCTACTTCAAGTTCATAGGTCTTTAAATTCCCGTAGTGCCTGTCCAATGTGAGGATATCCAAGTCATGAGCCTCTCTTATTGCCGTTGTCTTTGGATCCCAACTTGGTGGGAGAGATCTCATGAACTTAGTATTGACATCCTCATTATCATAGGACTTCCCAAGTATTTTCAAGTCTTTGAGCAAAGTGTTGAACCTATCATATACTGACATTATTGGTTCACCAGGCTTTGCTTGAAAGAACTCATATTGTTGTGTTAATAATGATCTTTTATTCTTTCGGACTTGGTCAATTACGGGAGTAAATCATCAATATCAGTCTATTTTATTTGTGTTTGCTCTTATCAAAGATGAAACAGAAGCTACATTTATTTGAGTGCTAGAAAATTGGGTAGAAGCGGTTAGGAATAAAATTTCGTTGACGAACATAACTGATCAGGATAGAGCAATGAACAATGTCATTGCTACCGTATTGCCTTCCACCAAGCATTTGATATGTACGTGACATATCAGTAACAAGTTTCCTAAAAAACTTCATCATTTATATAATACTTACGAAACACTTAAGCAACACTTCGATAGGTACGTATCTATATTTATAAATAATCGACCTTAAATTGTCAATATCTTGTAATTGTTGTTAATATGGTTTATAATATGTTGTTATTGTATGTTTGTATTCAGTGACAACTGTCGAGTTCGAGGAAAGGTGGACAAAATTGGAGAACAATATCATTTGCAACATCACAAGTGACTTCAATCTATGTATAATATAAAGCAGAAGTGGACTGGAGCATACTCAAAGTCATATTTTATCGTAGGGATGACTATAACAGGGAGGAGTGAATCCATGAACAATATTTTTGATCAATAAGTAAATAATTATACCGGTTTGAAGGATTTTTTGATTAACTCGCAAATAGCCATTGAGAAACAATACTTGAACGAGAGAAAACAAGATCTTCAATTGGAGTACAAGACAAGAAATTTGCATAACAAAACTTTATTGGAAAAACATGTGGCACTTGTGTATACGAAGAATATTTTGAAGGACTTCTCCAACGAGTTCTATGAGGGTCAAAAGTTAACATGTCATAAGATTCAAAATTTTGGGGTTGATGGTACGAAGAGATATACAATGTTCAATGAGGAGGTATCACAAAACTGACAATATTATTATGTTGTCATTAAACACAGAGACTTTGACAATGTGACATGCTTATGTCAACACTTTGAGCACAACAACTTGACTTGTAGGCATATTTTGAGGTATATGACCTTCAAGAGCATAAACGAGATTCCAATGTCTTTGATTTGTGCTAGGTGGACAAGAAATGCAAACAAAATTCATGGTGATCTTGTTTACATAAATCAAATCAAGTGAATGTTGAATTAAATTATGATGTCGGTGAAATTAGTACAATACGTTACAATCATGTGAATAGGGTTTATCAAGAAATTACAGCAATTGGTTCAAACTCGCAATCATCTTACTGTTAGAGTGTATGCCCTAGTGGCCAATTATGTAATGATTGTGACACTATATTTATGATATGTTTTGGTTAAATGAAAATTTCTTTTATTATGTTTTATTTACTACGTTATATAAATGTTACCATAATAAATGTCCTTAGAAGAATGATACTAATTATATGGATTCAAATATGTGACTTGAATATGAGATCATATAAGTATGTAATGTATCATTATTCTTAAATGTCCCTAGTCGAGTATCATTGTTAGTGGGACAACAATAATACATTGAGACTAGTATGTGGATTAACTGATGGCCATATCTCATTGGTCATAAATATATACGAGATATATTAAGTTCATACATAGGTACATGTTAGAGAATATAGTACTGGACAGACCCACCATGAGAATTCTACATGGAGTGCTATGCTATGTGTCATAAGTAATTCTCATAGTGACAATGATGTAATGGTCCTTCGACCTGAAGTCATGACATTTCAACATAAGGAGTTATGCGTTTTGACATTATCAAAAGTCACCTTTAACCGGGTAGACGATAAAGGTGATTATTGGATGCATAATGAGTTATGTGAGAAATGGGAATGATGTAGATGGAATTTAACCCTCCTATAAATGAGGGGTGATATCTATAGGCCTCTTGATTGAGTGAAACTATGAAATGCATGGCCATGCTCAAATAGAGATTTGTTTCATATAGTTTACTCATTGATCAAGAAAACTGAGATTAAATTATGAAGAGGATGACACATCCATGCCTTGAATTTAATCTTAGATATCATGGTTAAAAGGATTAAGTTACATTGAAACATTGGTCACGAAAGGTAACGTCGAATCTATGACTTTATTATTACTTGGGTAACAATGATGTATTACTAGATGCCGCTCACTGTTTATAATTTTGTAATATGATTTAAAATTATTGCTAACGTAATAATAACCTACAGGGTCACACACAAAGAACATTCGTCAAGGAGATATAATTTAAATGTCAATGATTTTAATATATCAATAAGATTGATTTAATTAAATCATGGCTTTAAATTTTATATATATATATATATATATAATCTGTATGAAGTAGAGTACTTTGAAAGGAAATACGAATATATATTTAGTTGTATATACATATATATATATATATATATATAAATTAAGTGAGACTTGATTATATATATATATCTAATAAATATAAAATTCAGATTTTATATATATATATATATATTAATTAAGTGAGACTTGATTAAATATATATATCTAATAAATATAAAATTCAGATTTTAAGTCTCCTAATTAGATTAGGTTTTGGAATTACTATATAAAAGGATATATATATATGATATATCAGCAATTCTCTCGAACTTACGTTTCACGTATTCTAAGAACCCTAGTTGCTCATAAGAGAGAGACTAGAGTTCAGAGATATAGAGAGAAAAAAGAGATACAGATCGTACAACTAGTACTGTAACTCTTCTTGTTCGAATCGTGAGACGGTTCGTGGGTGTTCGTATGGATACTGTAGAGACGCTGTTCAGTTGGATTGTGTTAAAGATTTGGAAACGATCAACACCTTCACCAAAACTTCAGATTCGCACAATTAATCGGTAAAATCTTAAACTATCTGTATTAAATTGTTTCGCATAGATCCTTGGGTTTGGGTTTCGTTTTGTTTTATTTTAATCATATTTTTCCGCTGCGTTTTTATCCTATGAAACCCAACACTTACATGCATGGTCTTGAAACTGCTATGAAAGAGAAAATACAGATAAGTAAGTCAAGATTGATTGAAAAAAATAGCATAGTTGAAGGTGAGAGCAAATTCAAGGAGCAAAACATGGAAGGTGGTGGTATTGACGAAAAAGATGAGTATTTTTCACCGCTTCAGTCACAAACTAAGGGTCGTAAGAAGGTCACAAGATTGAAGAGCATAATTAAACAAAGTCGATCTGCAAAAAGACTGCGAAAATGTGTTATATGTCAAGAATACACTAATCATGATAAGAGAAATCATGATAAAGAAATGTAGATGCATGCACAAATGTCTCAACATAACACATTAGACTTAGACGATGATGAAGAAGAATTGTTATTAAGTTTTGACTTTTAAATTTTATTAATTGTAATAATTAGACTTTCAAAAATATTTTAATTGTGATTGTATGACTTTGAAATGTCTCAAATTTGTTCATCAGTGGATAATTGTTAGTCTCCGATATTACAATTCTTAGTCTTTGATAGAACAATTCTTAGTCTCCGATAGTACAATTCTTAGTCTCCGATAGTACAATTCTTAGTCTTCGATAGTATAATATTATGATTATTAGAATAATATTATGATTATTAGTATAATATGAAAAAGTGTTTCAAGTTGAACTAAACTAAAGTCCTTATTAGCATCAAACCTATGACAACAACACCAAACCTATGACAACAACACCAAACCTGTGACAACAACACCAAACCTGTGACAATAACACCAAAGTAGAAAGCTAAGGGAAATATAAGTTCATCATGGGAATAAAGTTGTGTGAGAGTAGTTCATTAAGATGTCGATGCCTCAACAAACAAACAAATGGTGAGAATATTTCTAAGGCATTGTACACTGAAGAATGAAATCAAAGTTGTTCAACACCTAACTCAAGAATCCAACGCCAAAGTCAGTTGACTGTCACCAAAGTTAGCGCAAAATTCTTAAATGCTTAACTCTAAACAATAGTGCCAAAGTCTCACAATTTTTGAAGTCGAATGGAGCCAAGTTTATTCAATGCCAAAGACGTCAAGTAATCTACATATGCGCCAAAATCCAAAACAAAATTGTGAAGCGCCAAAGCGTTCACTATCAGGGGTTAAAAAGCTAAGTGCCAAAGTGTACGTCATCAGTGGATAAAAAACGTAACGCAAAAGTGTTTTCTAATAGTGGATAAAAGACTTACCGTCAAAGTCTATTTTTGACCATCGTCAAAGTCCACAGATTTCATGCACCAAAATCTGTAGAATTTGTTTTTGTTTATTAAAATATTCTGATTATAATATTGTGATTATTAATATAATGCAATGATTATTAGTTTTATATTACGATTATTTGTATAATATTATGATTATTTTAATTTGAAGTTATCAATTCCAATATATTATAACCCTAAACCCTAAATTAGATATGGTATATAGTAAAACATTTAATGATTATTAGTTTTTGAAAATTTCATTAATATTATAATAATACTAATTTAATATGTTAATTAATTACTATAATTATATATTTACTAACACTAACGAAATGTTTTAATATTATAATCAGAATATTTTAATTAATATTATTGTATTAATTAATTATAATAAATATTATTATGTTGTAATAATATTGTATATTATAATAATATTGTATATTATAATTGTGACGACCCCAAAATCCCTTACTAGACCAGGGTTTCGTCAAAAGAAAGAAAAGATAACAACACATCCATTTATAGTATAAATACTGATACAAGGAAATAGTGAAGAGTTATTACAACCCAAAATATTACATTCTCAGCGGAAGCTATTCTATTTCTATATTTTAGTACATAACATCACAACTTCAAAACATCCTCCTTCCTTCCTCAGCGGCTAACTCAGTAGCCAAATATCTTTGTTTTCTCCTTATCAGAGGGTTCAGCCTTTGGATTATGCCCTGCAAGGCATTAAGTTCAACAAGAATGAGCGATTTACGCCCAACAAGTATATAAACAAATAAGAGAAACAAATCTAGAAATGTTGATAGAAGTTCAATTCTGTTTATGAGGCTCAGTGAAACAATACTAATGTCTCGGAAATCTTTGAAGAGTCTTTAGGATTACTGATGATAAATAACGTGTAATCCTCCTTGAAAAAAGACAGGTATTCACCTGTGTACAAATTCCTCAAAATATCCATTGAGGGCTAAACCCGTTGGATCTACAATCATACGGTATATAGCTGGCTTATCTGTGACCGCATGACCCCTCCTTGTGTGAACGTACGTAGTCACTTATAATTCCTCTAGGTCAAGTGAAGAACAAATCAGCACCTTTCCTTTCCTCTAGCCAACCATGTGGCATAACCCGTTTAAGGGACATATCATTCTCATTTAATTGCACGGATATAAAATTAAAAATAACTGATAAATCAAAGCTCAGTTATATCCATGCACTATCATTCATATCATGCTATTTAAAGCATAGCATTCTCATTCACAAGAGCATTTGAAACATATAAACAAAGCCTTGCACACATATTGAATCAAATGATACCGCATTAAATTTAAAATAAGTATCAGATTGAATGTATATACTTGCCTCAGTCCTTTGCATAAAATCAAATTCAATTTACTCGTGAGTGAAAGATTCTGAAAAACATGCATATCACATGATAAATTTAATACCTTAATAAGAATTATGAAAGAAAATGTATATGTGATGTCCTTAAATTTTTAATGTTTCAAATTTGACAAAAGAACCGTTGAGGTTCAAGAAATAACATCCTCAAATAATTTAAGGAAAATAATGTTTTATAGCTTTTGAAGACAGACTGCGCATCAGGGACTGTGGATGACGTCATCAGGGACTATACTTAGCCTGTCGGAGACTAAGGATGACGTCATCAGAGACTAAACTTAGCCTGTCGGAGACTAAGGATGATGTCATTAGGGACTAAACTTAGCTTGTTGGAGACTAAGGATGATGTCATCATGGACTAACTTAGCTTGTCAGAGACTAAGGATGACGTCATCAGCGACTAAACTTAGCATGTCGGAGACTAAGGATGAAGTCATCAGGGACTAACTTTAAATCTCCCTCATCAGAGACTAACATTTGCTCATCGGAGACTAACATTAACTTATCAGAGACTAATGTTATCTCGTTAGAGACTAACTTCATCAGAGACTAATATTTACTCATGAGAGACTAACATTAACTCATCAGAGACTAATGTTATCTCGTCAGAGACTAATATTAGAGATTGTCTCCGTTTCGATGGAAGATCTTACATGAACAAACTCAACCTAGGATGCCTCATAAACATGTAAATGCAAAGGAATATAATCCTTTAAAGTTTTATTCCTTCTTGAAAACTTAGCATATAAGGTTAATAAATCTTTGATGCTATGCACGAAAGAAACTGAGTAGAGTACCAGGTTCTTACCTCTTCGTCTTTAAGAGAGAAATTAAAGCTTGTCTGAGAATAATTTTCCGAGAGAAAGACTTGGAAATTTATGAAGATGGTAAGTTTAGAGAAGAACTTTAGAAGAGAAATTTTCAGAAAAGAGATTAAAATTTTACCTCCGAATGAGGTATTTATAGCAGACTAAGATTAAGTCTTGAGATAAGATGATTGGTTAATCTGGACGGCTGTTTATCATTACTCTTTAACAGCTAACAACGTAATAACCAGTTGCTATCACACATGCACATAAGCTTCAATTCATCAACTAATGACACACAAGCAGCTTATTAACCTAAACATCATATGTACATAAGGGATAATTTCCCTTACGTTAGCCATTCAAATTGTTTTAAATGAAACTTGCTAACCTCCACACTCATATTCCATAACATCAGTCTTTGTTCATGCTTGATTAAATTAATCTCATACAAGATTTTGAGATTAATGTATTCAAATTCCTTTGAGGATTTTACAAAGGAAATTGAGGTTATGAAATTTTGGACATCACATTCCCATTGCACTTTCATTATTCGTTCCGAATAAAAGAAATTAAACCTTCATGCATAAAATAAATTATAAAATGAATTAATAAAACTTATTTGAAATTTTAGGTTCTCACAATAATAATAATATACAAATGAAAACCCTTCCACTACAAGCGGAAGGTGCCTAATACCACTTTCATTTAAAACATGATAATACCTTTGTGAGTCATCACATACTACTTCTTGATACCTTACAATACTTTTTCCGCTAGTAATATTGGCACTTCTTGATACCTTACAATACTTTTTCCGCTAGTAATATTGGCAGAAAGGGTTTTTCAATACTTGGTTTATACTTGTTTTTTTTCCTTTCCACTTAAATAATATTGTACATTATAATAATAATATTTTTATACAAATCCTTCCACTGCTAGCACTAGCAGAAGGTTTTAATATTATAAGCAAAATATTTTCATTAATATTATTATATTAATTAATTATAATAAATAGTATTGTGTTGTAATAATATTGTATATTATAATAATAATATACAAATGAAAATTTTTCCCCTACTAGCACTAGCGGAAGCGTTTAATATTATAATCAGAATATTTTAATAAACAAAAATAAATTCTGTAGACTTTGGTGCATAAAATCCGTGGATTTTGGCGATGGTCAAAAGCAAACTTTGGCGTTGATTTCATTATTTCCTAATGGTACCCACTTTTGCGCTAAGTCTTTTAACCACTGATAGCGCGCACACTTTGACGCTAGGCTTTTTATCCACTGATAACGAGCACTTTGGCGCTAGCTTTTTATCCACTGATGACACACACTTCAGCGCTTAACTTTTTAATCTTTGATAGTTAACACTTTGGTGCTTTACAACCCTGTTTTGGACTTTGGCGTACATGGAGATTACCCCACGACTTTGGCGTTGAATAAACTTGGCCCCATTCGACTTCAGCGATTGTGAGACTTTTGCGCTATTATTTAGAGTTAAGTGTTTAAGTACTTTGCGCTAACTTAGGCGATAGTCAAATGACTTTGGCGTTGGATTTTTGAGTTAGGTGTTGAACAACTTTGATTTCATTCTTTAGTGTAAAATGCTTTAGGAATATTCTCACAATTTATTTGTTTGTTGAGGCATGAATATCTTAATAAACTTTTCTCACACAACTTTATTACCATGATAAACTTATATTTCCCTTAACTTTCTACTTTGGTGTTGTTGTCACAGTTTGGTGTTTGTAAGGATTTTGGTGTAGTTCAACATGAAATACTTTTTCATATTATACTAAGAATCATAATATTTTTATATGAACAAAGACAACTGTAGTGGAGTGGAAGTTGTATATGATGTTAGATGTAAGAAGAAGATAAATAAAATAGTGTGGCACTGAGGGAGCCAACAAAGAATTAAAGATAAAAAAAAAAAAAAAGTAACTTTACATACCTTCTACTAGTGTTACTCGCAGAAATATCTTTTTTTTTATTTGATGTCCACCGTTTGGATCATCCGATCAACAGTTATAAATGTATTAGCTACGAAAGTTTTTATAATTAATGTTACCCATGGATCGACTCCCATTATCTATATGTACATATATAGCTATTTTTATCGTTAAAATTATATAAAACTAATTCTATTTAAGATTATAAAGTGTATTGAGAAAAATTGGAGGGAAGGAATAATGGAGATGAGCCAATCCCCATAATCCCCCATATATATATATATATATATATATATATATATATATATATATATATTACAAATGAAAACTAGGTAAGTTTTAGCCAAGTTGGGCTAAGCATAACTTAGATATCCCTCCCCTATAATATGCATACATATGTCGCACGCACATGGTCATTCACTCACACACACAAATATATATATTTATTCATTCAATTTTATTTGTCATTATTTCTATTTTAATATATTCAGAATTATTTGTCTCATATCTATTTGAATAATAGTTTATATCATATTTTTTAAATACTATTTTCATTAATGAATTAGAATTTATTGTTGAATGCATTAATTATAGTATTGAATAGTGTTGGAAACCAGTCAATCAAAATGTAAAGTTATAGCTTTCAAATTAATTGGGTCCACTAATCCCAATAATTATTGTTTTAATTTTTTGCACTTAAATTTAGGTGATATCTTTTTATATGTTAAATATTTATTTTAGTCAAAGTTTTCAATCATAGTAATTCTTATATCAAATAATTTTTATTATTAGTTTTTTTAAAATTAAATAAAATATTTAACATATAAAAAAAATCGCTTAAACGTATGCAAAAAGTTGAAACGATAATTATTATTAACGGAAAGAAGTACGGTAGATCGTGAGATTTATCAACAACTTCTCGGAGTCGTCTGGGTAACTCCCAAAATTATGTCCACGATAAGTTGGTGCAAGACATACACACCAAATTTGTGCAGACAACGGGAGAAATCTGAAAAATCACGTACGTTCATGTTTAAATTTGGCCGAATCGGCAGAAGATAAGATAGTTATATAACTTTAAACCCCCTTTGGCTCATAATAATTGTTGTTTGATTTTTTTACACATAAATTTATGTGAATTTTTTTATATGTTAAATATTTTATTTAATTTTAAAAAAATTAGTAATGAAAATATTTTAAATAAGAATTAATATAAATAAATTTTTTAAGTAAAATAAAATATTTAACATATAAAAAAATTTACGTAAACCTACGTGTAAAAAAATTAAACAACAAGTTATTATGAACTAGAGATAAGATATTATTACGGTTTATGTGTGTATATACAAAAAATAAAAAATATACTACATAATATTTTCTAGAAAATAAATTGTAGTATATATCTACTCTATCTTGAGACTCGTGGCATGTCTAGATCTTATTTGTACAATCTTAGTTCAAATAATTGATGTTTCGAATATAAGACCCACATATGAAAATATAAAAAATACAAATAAAAATAGTGGTTCAATAAGTTGTAGAAGATTTCTGCAAAATCCCAATTAACCATGAGATACTGTAAGCTCTTTTCTTCTTTCATACTTTTACAATGATTCTGACCTCAGAACTTTATACCAACACTATTCCACTTTTGTTTCTCCTCACTCTTTTTGATGTATCCCCATATGTCTCACTGTCTCCTATTTCTCCGAAGCACTCTATTAGTATAAAAACAACAAAATACTACTGCTCTGCTTTTACATTTTCAATTCAAAGTCTTGTGTACCCACCTTTCAGGTTTTGTTACTCTGACAGAAGCTTCCAACCACACCATTAATTCTTCTCTCTCTTTTCTTTCTCTCTCCCCCCCCTCTCTCTCCCCTTTGAAATTGAAATACGAACCAACCCTTTTCTTAATGCAAATTAATTCGTCGGTTTAATGAAATTAATTGAAGAGAGAAGAAGCAGATGAGAGAATAAACAAACATGTTAATTAATGACATCTGTGATAAATAAATAAATCCCCTTTTCTTTTCTTTTTTCTCTTGGCTATGCTCTTTTTAGTCTTTCCTGTTACTTGGTTTTCCACCATTCTAATTCCTGCTGCCTTTCTTGAATTAGTCATAGTCCACCCCTTCCGTGTTCTCCTTCTCTTCTCCCTTATAACCAACCCCTTTTCTTGAAAATCTCCATTGAAGAAGTTTAATGGTTGAAATTTTGCTTTGCTTCAACCCCATTAAAGAAGTTTGAAGATTAAGTACCAGAAATTAATCTGTGTATTATTAAAGGGATGATCCGTGGGATACATATTGGTTTGATTGTTGCAGCCATCGTAGCTTTGTTTCTCCTCTTGGTTTTCCTTATTCAGAGATGTTATTTTCCCAAAAAGCATCAGAGTCCCAATTTGATTGTCCCAAACAGACCAAGAACAGACAATTTGGAAACTGGGGTTGCCAGAATTCACAATCTTGATCAAGAAAGTACTAAAAGAAGAACAAATTACTATGTTTTTCGACATGGGGTTTCATCAAAACCACTGTTTAGTTGGGCTGATAATCCTTCCCTTGTCACTGATGCAGTTGAGAATGGATGGTCAAGATTTGCTTTCTCCAACTATGCTTCCTATACAGCATCTCCATCGGTCCGATCAGCTCGGACTTTCTTAGGTGTATGTGCTGCTGGTGATCAAGTGAATGAAATGGGAGTTGAAATTAGCTGGGAAGTTTGTCAAGGATCAGCTGACTTTATGCAGAAGATTAGACTTAATTCTGGTTTAAAGAAAATCACTACAAGCATTTCTGCTAACTCTGTGATCAAAACTGCTTTGCCATTTCCTGGTCCTCCCTTAGGAAATTCAGCTTTCCCACAAGAAGCGTATTTCGAAATAACAGTCTTGCCTTGCAATGAAGATGATGATGATAGCTCTACAAAGGGTGTGAAATCCGAAGGCGAAAAGACTAAACTAATTCAGGGCAATTCAGAATCTGTACTACATATCACAAGTAGTAGTGTTGGCCATGGCAACAATAAGATAGAGGAAACGAAGGTTGGAAATAAAGTGGACGAAAAGGGCGACCCGATCATCTTCTCAGTTGGGCTAAGTGGAGGAGGCTCTCTTCCACTAAAGCATCCGGGGAACTATCCGGGATCCATTGGTTTCAACTCTAATGGTTCTGTTTATCTTGATGGTATGTTTTATTTTGCTTTACTTCTATTTTTTGTTTGTTGCATTTTGTAGAAAAATAAAAGAGGATGAGCTAGCAATGTTGAAGACTGGGTCAAAAGTACATTATAACAACCATCTTTATTTAGTTATGCATTAAGAAAGATTATTAAACTTAGTTTTATACTTTTATAACCCTATAACATTTTTTTAGTGCATATTTCGGGTTAGAGATGTGTTTTTCCTAAGCTTGGTTTTCATTTTTCAGGAATTAAGCTTGTCTTTGAATCAGAAAAGGAAGAATGGGGGAGAGTAGATAAGGTGATTGGTTGTGGATATAATCCTAGTCAGAAAAAGGTGTTTTTGACAGTAGATTCTGAACTTGTACATGAAATACATTGCAAGTCAGAGGAGTTTGGAACTCCATTATATCCAACTTTGGCAGCAAATAGTGACATTAAGGTTCTAGTAAATTTTGGACAAAGTGTGTTCAAATATGCACCAGCAAATCTGCAAAGAACGCCAAATCCTTGCTTCATTGGCCCCCTTGCAAACTCTCCTGGATTGAGCTATGAAGACAGCAAAGAGCTTTTCTCAATGGGGAGAATCAATTCCCAGTGGCTCAACCGATCGACGACTAGTGGCCATTACATTCATGGAAGTAGTACAAACAAAGGTGCCGATTTTGATGAGGTCTCTGAAGGAGATCTGTTTGAAATTGTCTTGGATAGTTCTGGAAGATCACCACATACACCGATGTAAACAAGTTGAAAGATTTTGTTTTCAGTTAAAGATAGGCCTTTCGATCCTGCAACTAAAGATCGATAATTAGTAATTTTGCGTCGTCGATGTCCTAATATTGCAATTAGATTGAGAGAATGGAATGAGAGGGAGAATTCTAACTGACGGCCTCATTGTGCTTTCCTGGTAGCCTCTTCAGGTTGAGCTAATAGAATTGATAGTTGCACATTTTGATTTGCAATTGTAAATTTTACTGTTTATGACGAGGTGTACAACTATCAATTTAGGGTGTACATTTATCAAATGTCGACGATAAATTCTGGAGATTTTTGCTTCGCTCAAGACAGGGACATGTGCAATGAGGAGTAATTACCAAGATATGCCTTCTGAGTCCAAGAGATAGAATATGTACACCTCTGTAACATGGCTTGTGCTCTTCCCAAGCACGTCATTTGTTTCTGTTGTACATACGTAACACACAATACAAAATTGTTGCCAATTAATTTATTGTTCATGCTTGTCATGGAGATTTTTATTTATTGTTACATAAAATTGATACTTCTGTTCGTGTTTCCCTTTCCATAAATTTGTCTTCAAATGTGCATAATTTGTGCTCTTGTTTTAACAGTACGTATACTAACAAAAAGCTAATAATAAAGCAGGGCTAAAGAAAGTAGGATGGGTGAAGGAAATTCAAAAGCCTGGGCAGCCTCTAGAATACTTAATGAATTAATAATGTTTCAATATTCAACATAAATGAATTGATAATATTTCAATAATTATATTTAAATTAGAACGTACTAAATTTTCACATCTTGCCCGAATAGTTCTTGTCATGGTATTACTTGATTATATATAATAATAATTCTACCCACTAAAATCAAATAAAATTTTTATCTAAAGTTTTGTTTCAATAGACCTTAATCAAAAGCCACGCCCATCCCCTGATTACGAACAGAGGCAAAATTTTGAATTACTAATTTTCCATGATTTTTAAATTTTGAGTATTAAAGATAGAAGTGTATCATGTGTTCTTTATATTGTCATTGTCCAGGCTCCTAGCTATGTTGTATGACAGTATCAACTACAAATAATTGATTTTATTATTAATCAATTTGACATCAAAACATTATTATGATATAAGTAGTTCTTATGGAATGGAAAGAGAATATTATTGTAAAATATAATCACATGTTTGAATTATAGAATTCTTCGATAAAGGTTAGGAATATAACAAAAATAAGCATAAAAGTTGCTTCTTACCATCTTTTTTCAATTGGTTATAGCAGTTGGAAAGAAAACAAAGCATTTAGTATTATATTTAGTATAGTTGGAACTTAGAAGTTAACTTAAGCGAAAGAAAAGACATAAAATTGAATAAATAAATAAAAGAGATACGGATGAGTTGTAAGATATTTCATTCCAGACAAGTTAGATGCATGAACTTGATATTAATTGTTTGTTTTTAAAGAAACGAAAGTTGACTCACCAAAACTATTTAAAACCATATCTTTCTCATAAGTCATAACTAAGTTTATCGTTATTTAAAGTTGAAATAGGCATGACAAATAGGACATGTATAATAGAACTTTTTACAACTGTCTCACTTAAAATACAAAATTTTTTAAATTTGTTATGCCCGGTTAATATTTATTTTAAACTCATCTAATTTTCGCTTGCTATCTTGAATTATATTTTTTAAGGTCATTTACACCAGTTTTTTTTAATAAATTCTCTATTTAATAGAATTAAGCACAACTTTTTTACATATATACAAATTCCCTAATCTATATTATACCATAATAAAATAACAATATTTTAAATTTTTATTATATACGTTAGTTAATTCTATAATCAATATATAATGTTCTATTATACAATAAATTATATTATATAATAATATATTATATTTATAGTATATTATTATATATACATATATCACATTTATATATGTAAAATAATTATAATATAATATTAAAATATTAGTATATATATATAAATTAAATATTATAACATATAATATTAATATATAAATAATATTAATTTAATATTTATATATTATGTATTAGTTTTATATATTATAATATATTAATATATTATATATACGAAATACTATATAAAAATTATAGTATAATATAATATAATATAAATTATTATAATATATATGTTAATATTTTATATTAATGCATTAATTAATTATCATAATATTGTAATAATGGATTTAAGTATAAATAAATTTTATTTTTTCTATTAAATTAATATAAATTATTTTAATTCACATAATATATATATATATATATATATATATATATATATATATTTGTGTGTGTGAGTAATGTGTGTGTGTGTATATATTTATTAAAGTAGGATTGTAGAATAATGTAAAATAATATTATAATTTTGATGAATGTGAATAGTTATTCCATAAATTTAAGAATACACTGTTCACGATCGTCAAACTAACTTTAAAATAGATATACTGATGCAACTCATATTTTTTTAACTTTTCATCAAAATTCTCTAAAAATATAAGGAACCAGATTGAGTTTAGGTAAACTGATGCGGGTGCTCTAAAAAAAATTATTTAATGTCTTTCTTCTTTTTTTTATTCTTTTATATTTTCTTCATACAAAATCTTTCAAATATTAATATAAGTTCTGTTTTATATATAATTGCAGTAAGAGCACTTAGCCTGTACCAATGGGTGTATCATCTTTTATGATAAATCCTAAAAAAGTGACAAGTGTAAAGTTATATTATTTAATATAGGAGCCCAAAAAAAAAACAAAAAAAAGGCTTACGCATCAATTAGTCTAATGTTGTTTCTGGTGATGTATTATCAAATAATACAAAAAAACTCATCCATCAGATCATTGGTAGAATGAAACAGCGTGAGAGAATAAATCTCATAGCCAACTTTAACTGTTTAGAATTTAAAGAAAAATCCGAAAGAGTCGGATCAAGTTGTCCAGCCCTAAAGTTGGAATTATTTGGAAGCTTGACGGTAATTAACAAAATTGAACATGCTCTTATGAAGTTGACACAACTATCAATCGAATCGTCCCTACGATAATGGTTTATATAATTGGCAGAAGAAGAACCTACCATTATATATGTTCCAAATAGAAAAGTTCATGAATGGGAATAATTTGTCAGAAATTGGACAAAGCTTGAAAGAATTAATGTATTGAGAGGTTCAAGAGTATCTTCCGTCGTCACGTATTAATAAAAGGGAATTATTTGAAATTATATGAATAATATAAAAAGAAATGAGATCGATTAAATACTTTAGACTCGAAAAAAATAATTGTAATAGATAATATGCGGAGGATGACTAACCTTCAATTATCACAAAATTGATTAAGATACAAACTTGATATATTAAATACCCAATCTACTAAAATATATGCGATTTAACTTAATAACCTAATTACAAACTAATGTCAAGAGAGTATTCATGATACTTATACTCGAAAAACAAATTAAATATTAAATAAGAAAAAGAAAAAAAGAAAAACAAATTAAACAAAGAATAAACTCTAAATACAATTGGATCAAAGAATATATCAAACGTACGTGCCCTTACGAACTTCATATCAAACGGTATATCAACTGGTCAGCCTGACCACCGTCTGACTTCATCATATTGACATATGTAGTCAATGCATAAACTTTTTGTCTGCGAGGTCCGGTTACCGATGCCTCGGTTCTCATTCCCTATAAATCCTAGGCTCGGGATGTCAAACAGATGCATCCCACTAGCCTTTAGTTACTCACACGGATATACTTTACAAGTATAGGGTGAAGAATAAGTTTTTTACATCCGTATAGGATTTACATTGGCGTGTTAGCGAATTTAAATAGCTAACAGTCGTCCAAGAATACTCGATTCAAGTACAACATTTTTCACGTATATCGGATCAAAGGATCATGCTTTACTTATTTTTGAAGAATTTAAATCATGAATATCAACATAATAATATCTTGGATGCATTACGTATATCGAAAGAATGATCATACACATTAATTGAAAGAAAGTAGAGTGAGTATATACTTGCCTTGAGTCCTTAGTGAAATTTAACACTCATGTAGAAATAATTTTGTAAAACATGTACATACAATAACATGAGAAATTTCAACTTAATTACACATGAGGATGCACATGCGAAGTGTTCGTGAAATTCTTAAGTCCGTGATTGACTAATTGAGTCGTCATTCGTTGAATTGGTATTCAGTTGGAACCGAATCGGAGTCCGAGAGATTTGTGGACTTGATAATGCATCAATCATCGGCTCTCGATAATTTAAATTTAATTATTAGAGGCCTTATATTAATTAATTAACATTAATTAATCAATTTTATTTATTTAAATGATTTTATTAATCATTTAACATATATAAAAATTTGTTCCTTAATTAATGTTAATTGTTTTAATTAAACAATAATCATTTCTTAATCATAATCTTAATCATAAAAGATTTATAGATCTTTTATCAGTTATTAAACATTTATTCTTAAATTATTATTTAATTGCTTTAATTAAATAATAATTATCGGTCATTGAAGTAATTTATTTCTTAATTACTTTGAATTAAATGATTTATTGATCATTTAATAATCATGTGAAATTTATTTATTAATTATTCATTAATTGTTTTAATTAAATAATAATTGGTCTTGATTCCTTAATTTATTTAATCAAGAATTATTTCTCTATTAATTTTAGCTTAAATGATTTATTTAATCATTTAATAGAATTTTAGAGTTTATTCCTTAATTATTATTTAATTGTTTTAATTAAATAATAATTATTTATAAATTAATGACTCGTCACTTAATTGTGGTAATTAAGAGATTCTAACATCATAAATAAATTTTATTTTAAAAAACATAAAAATTTTAATCATGTAAAAGTTTATTGTCAGAGATAAATGATGATAATGATGATTATGTAATAAATTGTGCAACTGTAAATACTTGAGGTATTTTATAGACCTTAAGATCAGCACAAGTTTTGCATCCAGTGATAATAACCTTATTAATCAGTGGATGGTCGATCTCTTCACAAGACAAGTCAGAAAACAGAAACATTCAAAGGACTTGACTAAGTGAAAAAGAATATCTGATGCTAATTGTAAACAGTCAAAGTATTTCGCACATCAGAAATTCTAATCAAAGTTACGTTGATTAAATTCCATCAGGGGGAACCCATTAGGGGGAACCCATCAGGGGAAATCCATCAGGGGAACCCATCAGGGGAGCCAATCAGGGGAAACCTGTCAGGGTGTGACAAAGGCAGACCAACCTGTCAGGGAAACACTTTAGTACATGTCAGTGTCAGGCCAACCCATTAGGGTAACCCGTCAGGGGGAATGACCAACATGGCATCAGTGGAAGCCATTAATGTATGCCGTCAGTCATAACCATCAGGATCAAGAAGCACTGAGTGAAACTCAAGTGAAGGTTGAAACCTTGATCTAGTCAATAAGCATCAGGGGATCCAGAAGCACTGATCAAAGTCCATCAGGGCTGATAGTCAGTGGATCGTTATGACAACATGCACCCGTCATCAGTACTTACACGGAAATCAACGTAACGTGTTACAGAAGCAAGAAATATCAACTGGAAAGATATTTCTTGAAGTTTGTTTTTGATCCAATGAGAACTCTCTCGCATTAAATGCACACAGATCAGGGGAAGAAAAAGAAGCAACAAAGCATGCAGCAGTCTGACACATAGGGCTACGATGTGACATACTTGCGGCTAAGTTGAGAAAAGCAGCACGTCTCTAGCACGTGATTTCATCAACTGATCAACATATAAGGAAAGGAGTTCTCATTACAAAAAAGATTTGAATCTATCCAACAGATCAAATAAACAAAGAAGCACACAACACTAGGAAGCTCAGAAATATATTTCTTGAGAGATTTATTTTTCAGAGAAAGTTTTAGTAGTTAGTGAATGTGAGTAGCTGTGAATTTTATTTGCAGAAATTGTAGTTGTAAATTACATTTGTGATTATACAGATTTCCAGAAAAATCCCAAGTTTGAATATAACTATTTTAACTTAAATCTGTGTGTTCATTTCTTATAGTTTTTCTGTTTGTTAAAACTGTTTTCCAGTAAGCACTTTTAAGTTTAAAAGGGCAAAAAGTTTCAGGTGTTTGTATTCATCCCCCCCCCCCCCCCCCCTCTACAAACACTTGTGCTTATATTGCACTAACAATTGGTATTAGAGCTTCTTAGCAGATTTCACTTGCTAAAAACGATCATTATCTATGGTCAACAAAGCTGGAAACAGTAAAGTCCCTATGTTGGAAAGGGGCAAATACTTCTTCTAGAGACAAAGAATGATAGTTCATCTTAGAGCTATTAATGATGAATATTTGCAGATTCTAGAAGAAGGAGCTCACGTTCCCAAGAAACTCATTTCTATAGAAATCGTTAATGGAGTCAGTATTCCAGAAAAGCTTGTCCCAAAGACAACTGACGAAATGACGATAGAGGAAAGAGAAAAGGTGAAAAAGGATCTTAAAGTCACTAGGATCTTGTATAATGGTTTAGACGATGATATGCTGAATAGTATCATGAATCTTACCACGTCTAAATCTATATGGGATACCATACAAAATGACTTGAGATTATATGGGAAGACATATGCTAACAAGGATGTGAACAGAAAGTTCATGAGAGCCCTTCCCATATCATGGGATCCTAAGACAACAGCCATCAGGGAATCCAAGGACATGAATCTTCTAGACTTGGATAGGCTTTATGGCACCCTAAAGACATATGAACTTGAGGTTCAACAAAGATCTGAAATGTCAGGGGATGCCAGAAAGCTTAAATCTGTAGCCCTGATGGTTGCCACGAAGGACAAACAAGAAGCAAGGCCAAGTGTCTTGATGAAGCAGCAACTAGAAGATGCTGACATAGAAGGGGACAAAGAACCTGACTTCAAGGAGGAAGAATATACTCCGGAAGAGTTAGAGGAGCTGGATGAAACCATGGCCTTTCTTGCAAAAAGGTTTTCCAAGCTGAAATTCCAAAAGCCTTCGGGATCTAAAAGATTTTCAGAAAGGAACTAAGTAGCACGAAAAACTTTATTGACAAATCAAGAATAAAGTGCTACAAATGCAATGAGATGGGTCACTTTGCCAATGAATGCAGCAAAGCTCTGAAGGAGGGTGAATCCAGAAATAAAGAAGCTGTTGTGGATTATAAAAAGAAATACTTTGACCTTCTAAATGCCAACAAGAGGGGAAAAACATACATAGCAGAGGGAAAGGACTGGGCTGACTCTGATGAAGAAGAAAATGAAGAATATGTCAACCTAGCCCTGATGGCCTCATCCACTGACAGTAGCAGCTCACAGGTAAGCCTCAAAATTTCCTCTAACATGTCTAAAACTGATTGTGTTAAAACTGTTAAGGAAATGGCTTGTGAGATAAAGGATCTCTATGACACCCTGAGGAGTGTTGTAGCTAAAACTGAGAGAGTGCAGAAAATAAATGAACAGTTATCTGCCAGGAACACTCTTTTAGAATCAGAAAACTCCAGACTTAAGAGTCTGGAAAAAGAACTCTCAAGGACTAAAACTCTTCTTGACTGTGCTATCAAAAGAGAGGAATGGACCTCGAATCTTCTTAGTTAAGAAAGGGAAGTCATTAAGAGATGGAGTGAGTCTAGTAGGAAACTGGAGGATCGTTTGAAAAGTCAGAAATCTGATCCAAAATCTGGTTTGGGCTATGAAGAGACTCAAGTGCATCAACCTCCCATTGAGGTTGAGATGACAGCTAGCTTTGGAAAAAGGCCAATACAACCTATCAAGTTTGTTAAGGCAGACACAAAGCTAGAATCAGGGAATGTTTTCCTAGTAAGTGGAGCTTCCACTAGTGGTGGGAGAGGCAAGAAAGTTATTCTTGCCAAAGCACTCAATCCTCCAGTTATGAAAGAACTAGACTGTGCATCAGTGGATACACAGTCGTTAGGGGGAAAGAGTGCATTAGGCCGTAGTAGCCCGTCAAGGGAAAAAGGCCTATCAGGGGAAAGCAAGAAGAATAGAAATGGTAAGCTAGGTGTTAATAAAACTAGCAATTATTCTTCCATTCATGAAGCCCCTAGAAAAGTGTGCTGGAATTGTGGTAACTGTAATCATTTATCTTTTCAATGCAAAGAAAAACCACAAATTTTGACTGGCACAATTTTGTATGCTGATGATTTACCAACTGTTAAAGCCTGCTCCTCCAAGGATAAAGGCAAGATAACTGTTGAGAAATCAAAAGCATATATTGAAGCTCCTAAAAAGGAGAAAGTTTTAAATTTGTCAAAACCAAAAGTCACCAATAAAGAAAAAGTTGTATTACCTATTACTGTGACTAAACATAAAGGACCCAAAACAAATTGGGTACCAAAAATAATTTAAATGTTTTCTTGTGTGCAGGAAAAGGTCAAAAGCAGTCAAATCTGGTTTCTAGATAGTGGCTGCTCAAGGCACATGACAGGAAACAAAGCCCTGCTCACAGAATTCTAAGAAAAGGCTGGTCCAGTAATTTTATTTGGTGATAACAACAAAGGACTAACTCTTGGTTATGGAAAAACAGCAAATGGGAATGTCTCATTTGAAAATGTAGCACTGGTTGATGGGCTCAAGCACAATTTGCTAAGCATAAGTCAACTAAGTGACAAAGGATTCATCACTTCCTTCAAAGGAGATCAGTGCCAAATCTCAAATGAAAGTGATGGGAAGCTGGTTTTGTCAGGGATAAGAAAAGGAGATCTCTATGTTGCTGATTTTAATTCAGTAAATGGAGAATCATGTTTCTACAGCAAGGCATCTCTTGATGAAAGCAGGCTATGGCACAAGAAACTCTCTCACCTGAACTTCAAGTCAATTAATGATCTAGTGAAGAGAGAGTTGGTAACTGGACTACCCCAAATGGAGTTTATCCAAGAAGGATTATGTTCAGCATGTCAACAAGGGAAGCAAAGGAAATCATCCTTTGTCAGCAAGGAAGCCACCATGATCAAAGATCCAATTTAATTGTTGCATATGGATCTCTTTGGCCCTGTCAACATTATGTCAGTGTCAAAGAAAAGATTTGCAATGGTCATTGTGGATGACTACACCATATACACTTGGGTAAAGTTTCAGCATGCTAAATCAGAAGTATCTCAACAAATTATTGACCATATCAAGAAGGTGGAAAAAGAATCAGGGTCAGTGGTTAGAATGTTGAGAACAGATAATGGAACTGAATTCAAGAATGCAGCTGTTGAGGGATTTTGTGTGGAGAAAGGCATAAATCATACATTTTCAGCTCTAAGGACTCCTCAACAAAATGGTGTAGTGGAAAGTAAAAATAGAACCCTGATAGAAGCTGCTAGGTCAATGCTAGCAGAGGCAAAGATTCCCACCTATTTTGGGGCTGAAGCAATTTCCACTGCTTGCTTTACTTAGAATAGATCTCTAATCAACAAGGCTCACAACAAGACACCATATGAGCTACTGACAAGGAAAAAACCAAGTATCAAGTTCCTCCATGTCTTTGGATGCAAATGTTTTATTCTGAGGAATTTTGGTGAGAACTTAGGAAAATTTGATCTAAAAGCTGATGAAACAATTTTCCTAGGTTATTCTCTGTCATCCAAGGCCTTCAGGGTTTACAACAAAAGACTTCAAGTGGTGATGGAGTCTATAAATGTAGCTTTTGATGATCAAGAAATTTTTGGGCTTGAAGACCCTAGTTTTCATGAAGAACTTAGGTTTGAAAATGAAGATGATATTGATTATCAAGAGACTGAAGCCGATAAGTGTAGAAAAATGGAGAATTTATCCATTCCTGATGTCAATCCAAACAATGTAGTCCCTCCGTCAGCAGAAAGAGTCAATTTCCTGGACAACAGATCAGGGGATACTCCATCAGGGGATCATTCATCAGGACATGCACCATTAGGGGATAACTTGAACCTTGAATTATCCACTAATTCAGGGGGAGAGTTTTCAGAAGCTGGGAGCACAGGCTTAGGGGGAGGAGATGATAGTCAAGCAAGCTCATCAAGACACATCTCTAATCCCAAATGGGCCAGAAGTCACACAACAGATCTGATTATTGGTAACCCAAGCAAAAGAGTGCACACCAGGAAAGCAACATCTAATGAATGCCTATATGCTTGATTTCTTTCTCAAATTGAGCCAAAGAAGTTTGAAGAAGCTGTTCAAGATGCAGACTGGATCTTGGCAATGCAGGAAGAGCTAAATCAATTTGAAAGGAATCAAGTATGGAAGCTTGTACCTAAGCCCAAAGATAGGATCATAATAGGTACTAAGTGGGTATTCAGAAATAAGATGGATGAAGCTGGCATTTTTGTAAGAAACAAAGCAAGACTGGTTGCAAAAGGATATCTTCAAGAAGAAGGGATTGACTTTGATGGGACCTTTGCACCAGTAGCCAAACT
The DNA here is from genome assembly GCA_014636745.2 of Centella asiatica. Taxonomy (NCBI): domain Eukaryota; kingdom Viridiplantae; phylum Streptophyta; class Magnoliopsida; order Apiales; family Apiaceae; genus Centella; species Centella asiatica. The sequence goes on from CM025782.1 coordinate 7,018,164, forward strand.
TGAGGCTATAAGAATTTTCTTAGCCTATGCAGCACATTCAAATTTTAAAGTATATCAAATGGATGTGAAAAGTGCTTTTCTAAAAGGAAAATTGGAACAGGAGGTGTATGTCCAACAACCTCCAAGTTTTGAATGCTCAAAATTTCCAAATCATGTCTACAAACTGGAAAAGACACTTTATGGACTGAAGCAAGCACCTAGAGCTTGGTATGATACACTGTCAAAGTTTCTGGTGGAAATTTTTTTTTCAAGAGGTATCATTGACAAAACATTGTTCTTCAGACAACACCAAGGTCACCTGATTTTGGTTCAAATTTATGTTGATGATATTATATTTGGATCCACTGACACAAGACTGTGTGAAAAGTTCTCCAAACTCATGCAAAACAAATATGAAATGAGCTTGATGGGTGAGTTATCTTACTTCTTGGGACTGCAAATTAAACAAGCCTCTGATGGAATCTACATTCATCAGACAAAATATGCCAAAGAACTTCTCAAGAAATTTGATATGGAGGACTCAAAAGTAGCAAAGACACCTATGGCCTCCGCAACCAAGATTGACCCTGATAAGAATGGAAAGAAAGTTGATTTGAAGACTTACAGGGGAATGATTGGATCATTGCTATATCTGACAGCAAGCAGGCCAGAAATAATGTTTGCAACATGTCTTTGTGCAAGATATCAAGCTGACCCAAAGGAATCTCATCTCATTGCAGTGAAAAGGATCTTGAGATATATCAAGGGCACTACAGAGTTGGGACTTTGGTATCCAAAGGAGTCTGGATTTGAATTGCTAGATTTCTGATGCTGACTTTGGAGGATGCAGGATTGACAGAAAGAGTACAACAGAAAGCTGTCAATTTCTATGAGGAAGACTTGTATCTTGGTTCAGCAAAAAACAGCACTCAATCTCTACATCTACTGCTAAAGCTGAATATATTGCAGCTGGAAGTTGTTGTGCACAAATTCTATGGATGAAAAATCAGCTAATGGATTATGGTCTGAACTATTCCAAGATTCCAATAAGGTGTGATAACACTAGTGCCATTGCCATTGCTGAAAATCTAGTGCAGCATTCCAGAACTAAGCATATAGAAATCAGATATCCTTTTATCAGGGAACATGTTATGAATGAGAATATTGAACTATAGTTAGTACCTTCAAATCAGCAGCTGGCAGACATATTCACCAAAGCTCTTGATGAAGCCACTTTTTCAAATCTTGTGGGAGAGCTGGGAATGGTGAATTATGCGTCAGGGTCAGAGTCAAACTCCTAAAATTTGGTATTTCTAACTCATTTCATAAGTTCTGGATAAATTCAATTGATATGTGGTTATATATTTTCAAATTGTAAATATGTATATACTTGTATATTCTGCATTTTGTTGTTTGGTTTTTGTTTTAACTGATGCATCAGGGTCCGGGTGTTGATCTTGTTCGTCAGGGTCAGGGTATCCGACCTGTTCATCAGGGTCAGGGTATCCGACCTGTGCGTCAAGGTCAGGTTGTCCGACCTGTGCGTCAAGGTCAGGGTGTCCGTCTTGTGCGTCAGGGTCAGGGTATGTACATACAGTGAATCATCAGGGTAAGTTTAATTTTTTTTTTCTGCATCGGGTTTCAAGGTCAATTAAGTGATGACAGCTCATCATTAAGTTCTTCTCTCATTGATGACGTGTCATCACAGAAACTGAACTGACTCCCTGATAGCGTGTTTTCAGGAGAAGTTTTCAAACGTCCATAGGCGGGTATTAATACTCTATCTCTCCTACTTTTTGAAACTCCCCAAAACGTATAATCTCTACCTGATATTTGCTCGAGTTTTTTTTTTCTCTCGTCTTTATAGAAACCCTAGAACTTCAAATCTTCAAAGCATCCATGGCACGACAACAAATTCAGAGGAACTTAACAGTCCCACCCACAAACTACGTGGGCTTCTCTGACATTGATGAGGTAAATGATTGCTTTAAACCGATAATGAACTATCTGCTCAACTCTGAGTATAGTAAAGCCATCTTTACCGATGAAGAAATGTCGGGGGAGACACTGTCACAACTATGGACAAGTGCCAAGTTCATGTACTCCACCACCAAACCTGATGTGGTCAAGGGTATCTCATTCAAAGTTTCATCTGAGAAAGAGAAAATAACTCCTTCCAGACTTAACTCTGTTTTGGGGCTACCTACTCAAGATCTGGCGGATGTACCCAGTGATGCAGATCTGCTGGATTTCTTGAGGGAACTGGGCTATAATGCTGCTCCCAACGCAGTGTTAAAGTTCAACGATCTCAAGAGGGTGAACGTGAAGAGGGAGATTTCTTATCTCTTCGACACCATCACCAAGGTGTTCTCAGGTAAGTGTTCTAACTTTGAGGTTATTACCTCTTTAACTTTAAAAATAGCATTTGCAATTATTAAAATTGTAAATATAAATATAGGTAAAATAATTTTTGATGACCTTGTAAATAAGTTAGGTAGTTTTAATAATAGGAAATCTGAAATATATTATGCTAGATTTTTGTACATGATTATTAAAGATCAGATTACTAATTTTTCTTTTGAGAATGATATACCTGTACAGACATACAAGCAAACAAAGAAACTGTTTGTAGAAATAATAAAGAAATCTTTTTCAGCCGAACCGTTTGCACTTCCATCGCATATGGTACAGGTAGTAAATTCTACACCTTCTACTTCTCAAACTGTACATTCTTCACCTTCATCTACTATGACAGAGAAATCAACCACCTCTCTGCCTACCCAAGTAGAACAACCAATTTCTTCACAACCACTCTCAACAACCCAACCCACAGTCTCCCAAAAGACTGTTGGGACTAAAAGAAAACCCAGTGAAGTTACCACAACAACTAAGGGGGAGCAAGGAGAGAGAGTGATTGGCTACATGCGTAAGAAGAAGAAGGGAGCCACGAGTGTTACCCAACAGCCTGACCTGGCAGTATCCTCTCAAAAGGATGCTGCTTTTAATAAGGAATTAAACATATTTCTAACTAGTTCCTCTCAAAAGGAATTAATTATTGAAAATAGTCTCCAACCAAGGACATAATTGAGTGAGGCACATACACTGACCATAGACCCTGATGGTAGGTTCATCAGTGTCTATGGT
>CM025782.1:7027902-7042568 GCA_014636745.2 Centella asiatica
CAACCCACCGACCTTTGATGGGAGAGGAGGACCCACTGCAGCACAATTTTGGTTGGAGGAGATTAAGAAAGCCTTTGACTTAGTAGATGTGCCTGAAGATTGTAAGACCAAATATGCGGCTTTCATGCTGAAGGAGGAAGCTAGCCACTGGTGGAGAGGCGCCAAGAGAATGGAGCTAACAAAAAGGGAAACCGCAAGGAACACCAATACAGTGATAACTTGGGAATTGTTTACCCAGAAATTCAGGGAGAAATTTTACCCCCTCAGTGTCTCTAATGCAATGGAGTTAAAATTTATGAATCTGACATTAATGAGGTAAATAATTGCTTTAAACCGATAATGAACTATCTGCTCAACTCTGAGTATAGTAAAGCCATCTTTACCGATGAAGAAATGTCAGGGGAGGCACTGTCACAACTATGGACAAGTGCCAAGTTCATGTACTCCACCACCAAACCTGATGTGGTCAAGGGTATCTCATTCAAAGTTTCATCTGAGAAAGAGAAAATAACTCCTTCCAGACTTAACTCTGTTTTGGGGCTACCTACTCAAGATCTGGCGGATGTACCCAGTGATGCAAATCTGCTGGATTTCTTGAGGGAACTGGGCTATAATGCTGCTCCCAACGCTGTGTTAAAGTTCAACGATCTCAAGAGGGTGAATATGAAGAGGGAGATTTCTTATCTCTTCGACACCATCACCAAGGTGTTCTCAGGTAAGTGTTCTAACTTTGAGGTTATTACCTCTTTAACTTTAAAAATAGCATTTGCAATTATTAAAATTGTAAATATAAATATAGGTAAAATAATTTTTGATGACCTTGTAAATAAGTTAGGTAGTTTTAATAATAGGAAATCTGAAATATATTATGCTAGATTTTTGTACATGATTATTAAAGATCAGATTACTAATTTTTCTTTTGAGAATGATATACCTGTACAGACATACAAGCAAACAAAGAAACTGTTTGTAGAAATAATAAAGAAATCTTTTTCAGCCGAACCGTTTGCACTTCCATCGCATATGGTACAGGTAGTAAATTCTACACCTTCTACTTCTCAAACTGTACATTCTTCACCTTCATCTACTATGACAGAGAAATCAACCACCTCTCTGCCTACCCAAGTAGAACAACCAATTTCTTCACAACCACTCTCAACAACCCAACCCACAGTCTCCCAAAAGACTGTTGGGACTAAAAGAAAACCCAGTGAAGTTACCACAACAACTAAGGGCGAGCAAGGAGAGAGAGTGATTGGCTACATGCGTAAGAAGAAGAAGGGAGCCACGAGTGTTACCCAACAGCCTGACCTGGCAGTATCCTCTCAAAAGGATGCTGCTTTTGATAAGGAATTAAACATATTTCTAACTAGTTCCTCTCAAAAGGAATTAGTTATTGAAAATAGTCTCCAACCAAGGACATAATTGAGTGAGGCACATACACTGACCATAGACACTGATGAACCTACCATCAGGGTCTCTGAGAGCCACTTGCAGATATCCTCCATAGTGAGTACACACACCACTCAAGATGTTGTAGCTCAGAAGCTTCTCAATAAGATCGACATGAGTCATAAGCATTCTTCTACAACATCTTTTGATGAATCACCTCCTCGTTCAGTGATTCAGCCAACACTCCCATCTACACCACTTCCTTCTTTCTCTGTTCCTCAAATTTCTTCAAATATAATGACACAAACATTAAGTGTCATACAATCAGATTCTCCACATTCTCAATTCGTGGAGGAACCAACACTCTCTGACACAGTGTTTGATAGTTACCACTCTCACATGATTGACTCATCTTTACTTGATACAAACACTGATGATCAAACAGGGGACATAAACTCCACTGTACATACTACAGCTATAACTCTTTATGTACCCCCAATTGTATATACTTCCTCTATAAAAGCATACACTTCTCCAATTATACATATACACTTTACTTCTTCTCCTACTCCTATCACAATTGTGGAACCAGAATCTGTACATACATCACTTGAACTGGTCACAGTTGATGATTTCCACGCCCATAGGAGCCCCTCTAGGACAATTTTGTGTGAGACTGAGAAAATACTTAGTGTAGAGAGGCAAAGTCCTTGAGAGGACTTTGGCAAAAGGAGAGCAAGAGAGTACTGCCTTAGTAGGCAAAGAAAAAGGAGAGAATATGAGTGATGCCTTAGACGGCAAAGAAAAAGGAGAGGATGAGAGAGATAAGGATGAGATCCTTGTAAATAAAGAACATAGAGAAAATCCAGTTACTGTAAATTCTACTTCTACCTCTGAAAGTGATGAAGATGATGCTCCACAAGATGATTTTTCCCAGTTCATCAGAGTTGATTTATACTTTCGACAGAACCAGATGTCTGACACTGTACAGTTATTAAAGCAAGAATTAGCTAGAACTACTGATCCAATCTTGATCAAAGTGTTAAAGTCACAGATCATGATTGGTCAGTCAATAGATATAGAAGAGCAAAAGTTGTATACACATTTTTCTTCAAAGATACAAAGTGTACGACAAGTTGTCGACTCCCTAGTCACCAGCCAGACTCTCCACAGAATGAAGAAACACGCTGACACAGTTGACAAGAAGCTAGCTGATCTCACTTCCCAACTGACCAGCCTGGAAACTCTGCAACATTCCATGGCTGGCACTCTGCAACAAGTTCTTCAAATCACATCCCGACTCTCAACTCCCACTGATGATGCTGTCAAAAAGGGGGAGAAATCTACCAAGCAGTCGTTAGGGGATGTTGCTGAGAATACAAATCAACAATCAGGGGATGTGATTGCTCCTGTTCTTGCTCCAAAATCCAAGGATAAAGGCAAGGGCATCCTGATTGAGGAACCCAAGAAGAAATCCAACACTCAATCAGGGCCTAAGCTACTTAGAGATGCCATGAAGACAGCCCACTTTCCAACTCCCGTTGAAGTTGTAATTGATGGGAAAATAGAGCTGGTCTACCCTCAAGATAAAAAGTTAGTAGAAGCTGATGCAATCTTTGCACAGCAACTTCAAGAAGAAGAAGAGAGGGAAATGGTAAAGGAACAGGAGGAAGAAGCAAAGAAGAAAAAGAGTGTCAGGCCCAGGACCTCCAGGAAACCTCAGCCAAGAAGATTACAGAACCCTAAAAGTGCATCAAGGGATAAAAATCAAGATAAAACTGAAGACCCTGATGTCACAACAAAGAAGTCATCTGAAGCCAAGGACAAAGCACCTTCTCCTGTTACCAAAAAATATGATCCACCCACTCTAGCTGAATTTCTCAAAGAAGAAAGGCGTAAAAAACTAACATTTATGTTCTCCATAAAAAGCATAGATGTCAGGTTCAACAATAGAAGGGATCAGCTAATAACAGTTCAACTGAAGAGTGGGTCAGAATTCAATGTAGCAATGGACTGGTTCAGGAGAATGGATGTTGAGCAATTAGGATTGGTCCTAAATCTGATTCCAAGATCCTCGCAGGCTAACAAAGACTTAAGGGGGGTAATCGACAGGCTGAGGAGAGCCATCAACAATGAAAGGATCCTGCCCACAGCATTGGAAAGTCCACTGAAATTATTCTATAGATCCACTGATGGGCAGGAGAAAAGTATAAGGATCAAAGAAGTTGATGGCCTAAACCTAGAGGAAGCGATGCATGTTCTATTCCAAATAGCCAATCACAAAAATGAACATGTCATCCAGTTCAGAATCCTGCTGATTCAGAGAGTATTGAAGGAGATTGAAGAAACCAAAGCTGATGATGGGAACACTGCAGTAAGGAATGTGCCACCAGTGAAGGGATTTAAAGAATATCCAAAAATGATCACTAGCCCCATGGGTGTTCAATTCAAAAATAAAAAGGGGGAGATCATTACCTTTTACTGGTCACAACTTGCTGCAGCCAATGTTCATGAAATAAAATCTGTCCTTGAAGCTTTGGAATCTAGCAGCAATGTCAACATAGTCAACTTCAGAAAACTTCTTCAAAAGGAGCTGGAGCAACTGGAAGCAGGTGGAGAAGACAACAGACTAAGGATTCCTGATCAAAACCCAGATCAAAGAAGACAAGGCCTTGGAAGTGACTCTCAACCGATTGAATCAAGTCATCCATTGCCCTTTGTCTCAGCAAAAAGGAAAAGGGATCCTGATGTCTAATACAACATTCATTTTGTAATAGTTATAGGTAAATACTTTTACAGAAATTATTTCATTAATTCATTCAAAATTCTTTCATGTATTTAGTATTGGTTTTGACATCATCATCACTACATCTAGGGATTTATGGTTATCAAATTGATAAACATAAATAGGGGGAGATTGTTAGAGATAAATGATGATGATGATGATTATGTAATAAATTGTGCAACTGTAAATACTTGAGGTATTTTATAAACCTTAAGATCAGCACAAGTTTTGCATCCACTGATAATAACCTTATTAATCAGTGGATGGTCGATCTCTTCACAAGACAAGTCAGAAAACAGAAACATTCAAAGGACTTGACTAAGTGAAGAAGAATATCTGATGCTACTTGTAAACAGTCAAAGTATTCCGCACATCAGAAATTCTAATCAAAGTTACATTGATTAAGTTCCATCAGGGGGAACCCATCAGGGGAACTCATCAGGGGAGCCAATCAGGGGAAACCTGTCAGGGTGTGACGAAGGCAGACCAACCCGTTAGGGAAACACTTCAGGATATGTCAGTGTCAAGCCAACCTACCAGGGTAACCAGTCAGGGGGAATGACCAACATGGCATCAATAGAAACCATCAGTGTATGCCGCCAATCGTAACCATGAGGATCAAGAAGCACTGAGTGAAACTCAAGTGAAGGTTGAAGCCCTGATCCAGTCAATAAGCATCAGGGGATCCAGAAGCACTGATCAAAGTCCATCAGGGCTGATAGTCAGTGGATCGTTATGACAACATGCACCCGTCATCAGTACTTACACGGAAATCAACGTAACGTGTTACAGAAGCAAGAAATATCAACTGGAAAGATATTTCTTGAAGTTTGTTTTGATCCAATGAGAACTCTCTCGCATTAAATGCACACAGATCAGGGGAAGAAAAAGAAGCAACAAAGCATGCAGCAGTCTGACACATAGGGCTACAATGTGACATACTTGCGGCTAAGTTGAGAAAAGAAGCATGTCTCTAGCACGTGATTTCATCAACTGATCAACATATAAGCAAAGGAGTTCTCATTACAAAAACGATTTGAATCTATCCAACAAATCAAACAAACAAAGAAGCACACAACACTAGGAAGCTCAGAAATATATTTCTTGAGAGATTTATTTTTCAGAGAAAGTTTTAGTAGCTACTGAGTGTGAGTAGCTGTGAATTTTATTTGCAGAAATTGTAGCTGTAAATCACATTTGTGATTATACAGATTTCTAGAAAAGCCCCAAGTTTTAATATAACTATTTTAACTTGAATTTGTGTGTTCATTTCTTATAGTTTTTCTGTTTGTTACAACTGTTTTCTAGTAAGCACTTTTAAGTTTAAAAGGGCAAAAAATTTCAGGTGTTTGTATTCATCCCCCCCTTCTACAAACACTTGTGCTTATATTGCACTAACATTTATTTACATGACAAAAATAATTATTCAAAAGCCATTTATTGAATAATTAAAATGTAAAGGTATTTTATTTTTATTATTATTATTTTAATTTGGATTGGGCCGGATCCAGGTCGGACGGGTCAAGGATTGAGTCAATCAGGGTCGGTTCAGGTCAGGTCTGGGTCGGTTCGACCCGACCCTTCATCTTCTTCTCTTTCTGTAGATTAGGGTTAGTAGCAGCCGCAACTATCGCCGGTAAGCCGCTGCCTCCCCTTCCTAACATGATTCGCACACACACACACACACACACACACACAGATCGGAGGTGAGGACACCGCCATGGCATTTTCCATAGGCGAATGTACTAGTAGCCACTGTGTCGAGGCCGGAGAACCACCATAGCAGAAATTTGAAGCTCACCGCCAGCGAGCTCGCCATTAACGGCGGCGAAGGTCGTGGTCGAGCTTCAAAGCTTCATTCATTCGCCGTTTTTGACGATTCAAGCATGGGTTTAAAATATTAAACACCAGAAACTCATTCATGCAAACTATTTCTAATTTCAACAACAGAATCGCAACGAAAAAGAAGAAATCTCATTCGGGTTTTTTCGAAGCTTTGGTCGAACTTGAAAACATGCAATACCAGCTCATTTTTGAAATTATTTGAGGGAAAACGAAGCTAACAACAGCAGGAATGTATTGGTTTAATCCATTTGAACAAACATGCACGCATCATGTCAGAATCTTAACCCGGAAAACTTAGGGTTCTTGAGTTTTTAACATTTGTTCTTGAATTTTTATTTTTATTTTGAATAAACTTTAAAAATTAATAACTCACAATATATAAATGCTATAAACATGTGCTATATATGAAAATGATACTAAAAAAAATAATCTACACAATGGTAAAATCGTAAATGACAATAAATGCAAAAATAAGAGAGCAGTGGGGTACCTCTTTAAAGCTTTAATGGATAAAAATCCAAAACTTCAATGATTTTCTAAAATGAAAAATCCAAATTTTTTGTGAAATATTTGCTGGAGAAAAGATCAGAAGTGGAGGCTAGGGTTTTCTATAATGATATATTTATATAACATTTAATTTATTTTTGACCATTGGATTAGTTTTAAGAAAAATTTACTTAGATAGGTAAAAAATATTTCCTTGTTTTTGTCATTTTGGGATAAGCTGAAAATTAGAATTTAATTAGTGTTTAATTTGATTTGTTTAACCACTAATTGAATTTAATGGTTATGCATTGGTTTAATGCATAAGCCGAAAAGTTTTCTCGCCCCGACGGGGTAAAAATAATGTACTCATACGATTATTGTTATGATTCATGTCTCATAATCTTTATAACATTGTGCTCGTTATAATTTTGTCGTTAAATTATCAGCTGATTAAAAGCAGCAATGATTAATTTATCTCTAATGAATTAGTCTTTAGTGGATAATTACTTACTGGTAACAGAAATTAAACTTTTAATTTCTGAGTTTATCTTCTAATTCTGCTATAATGAAGGATGTTAGTAATGGTCAAACTTCTTCTGCCCAAGTAACAAAACTCTCTAAATACAAGTTTACAACAAAAGCCACCTCCTCTATCTCTCAAAAGATAAAGGTTGTAAAAAGAAAACAACCATAACCAGCAATAGTTAAGGGGGGAGGGTGAGCATTTTAGAGGAAGAAATAAGGAACAGTGACAATCCTTAGAGACTGCTTAATATTCTCTCAAAAGGATATTGAGACTAAAAGGAAAAGCACATCTTTAGGTGCAACCTCTCAAGAGGCTATATCTATTGAAAATAGTCCACATCCAAAGACATAGGTATTTGAATCTACCATGATCACACCTATAAATATCTTTCAAAGGAAGAAGAATAAACAAGTTCTAATCAATGATCAACCTGTCACTAAATGCACACATAGGGTCTCACATTGATGCTACTCTTTTCTCTATTCAAGAGGAGTAGCTAATATTCAAATTCTACCATTATTCTTTCTTTTTCTCTTCTTGATATTTCTTTAGAAGAAATGAAAATTCATAATTCCATTGGTTTTAGTTTCTCTGATAGTTTAATCATTAGAGAAGCCAACTCTTGAAGCTAAAACACAAATAGCAACTTTCAACTCATCAATGGATAATAAAATTATACTTCAGGTCATCCACAACTAAAAAGTTTAAATATTTCTAGTGAGTTTGAGAGAATAAAAAGTGAGGATTGACCTTGTGTCTGAAAAAAAAGGTGAGAAAAAAGAGATTAAAAAATATTTTTTTTTATCAAAAGTGAGTATGAGAGGCTGACTTGTAAAAGTCAGGTAGGGTGTGAGCAAGGATGAGATCATTGAAGAAAAGAATAGAGAGAAATTGTTCACACACTTCTACCTTTGTAGCTCATGTATTCTCTGATCACCGTTCCAATCAGACATCAGGGGATACTAGGAAAAGAATTAGTTCAAGAGATGCAGAACAACAATTGCTAACTGACATGTCTAATAAGGACATTATCAAGACCACTGTCAAATCTCACAAACTGCAGATGAACCTGAAGAAGAAGTTGTGGATGCTTGGTTGGATGCAAGAAACACAAGGAGTATTGGATGCTACAGCAGAACACCTCATACTAGAATATTTGATCACACAAGGATCAAGTGCAACTGTACTCACATGATGTTTTTGAAGCATTGATCAACACTAAACAAAGAAACATGAAGCTCCAACACTTTATGATCAATGGTCTTCAAACTGAGCTCAAACATTTCTTCCTACTTAGTCAATCTAATCTATCATTTTCTTCCTTTCAACATTAAATGTTGATGTCAAAAAAGGGGAGAATAATCAAGTCAGGGGAAATAAAGAGTAATTATGATGAAGACAAGGGGAAAATTGTTAAAGATGTTAGCAGATTGATGGTTGAGCTTGAAAAACTCCAGAAAGCCAACAAAGTTATTAATGCAGACATCACTGTTAGCAGAGCTGGTACAATGAGGTTTACACATCTTTAATTTCAATTCTAAATAAGTAGTGTTATAAGGTTTTGTTTTGACATCATCATTTAACCTTGATTTATGCTTATCATTTGAGAATTATAAATAGAGAGAGATTGTTAGGAATTATAACATTTGATGATGATGTATAATTGATAAGTCCATAATTTATCTATTTTTACCACCTTAATTATGCTCAATTTATTATTATTATTAGATTATTTATTGCTTTTATTTTATTTTGTAGGAAAATAAATAAATAAAATAGTTATGTGAAAATAAGACTTGTCAAGATACATTTTGAAGAATTGAAGACTCTTTCAAGAATGAACCTGGTAAGTTGTAGAAATCTCCACTACTTAAAGTGATAAAGTGATAAAGATTGGATGATATCAAAAGAGTTTAAGAGATGAAGTTGAAAGAAATTAAATACATTTCAAGTGATAAAATTTAGAGTTTTCATATTTTAAGAATGTATCTAGTTAGACCTATAAATACTTGTATAATTGGAGGCTAAGGAGAGTTTTTTTTAGTTTTGAGTTTTCTTGTTCAAGATTACATTTTTCCATTCGTTTTTCTACCTTCTTCATTCACTCGTCTATACATTATTTTACTTATTGCTTCTATTCAATTACCAATTATTCCATCTTTGTAGACACTTAATTATGAAGTCAATAATATTTTATTTTTCATGATTACACCTTCTATTATAGCCTTATATTTCAATATACGTCACAATGATTTTCTACTTCGTTATTACTATTTCTTCTAATTATAATTTATTTATGTTTAAGTTAGTTTAAATTATTCTGTTTAAAATATTCATATCATATTTATTATTTTATTTGTATTAAGATTAATTACACAATGTTCTCAATCATTACGTCTCTATTTTGCCTGAGTTGAATATCAAAAATATTAAAATTTTGTAATTTTTGTTGATCGACCTATATGAGCATTGATATTAGAATGATCTGTGCACTTGTAGAAATTATACACATTAAGCTTTTGGCGTCGTTACTGCGGATTAAGATTAATTTTAAATTCTTGATGTTGAGTTTTTGATTTAGTTTATTAATTATATATGTTTATATTTATTAATTCATTCTATGTTGTGATTGCAGGAAATAAAATTGGTAGTTAATTTTGAAATTGCGGACTTAATACTCTTGATCTTAAAACTTGTGACGAATCGCTGCAAAAAGGACGTTAGATTGCAATTCTGACACACCAAGTTATTTTGATCATTAGTGTAAAGTCACCGAGGTACTCAAATTTTTTTCTTTCTCTTCTCACAATATAATATTGAAAAAAAATAAAAAAAAGTGAAGAAAAAAAATATTAAAAAAATCTGTCATTTATGTATTTTTGTTTTTTTAGTTAGATATTATGTGCACATTCATGCATTTTCCATGCTCACTTAGGTACAGAATTATTTATTTATTTTTTTAGTATCATATATATATATATATATATATATATATATATATTTTAATAAAAATTTTGGTGAGTGTTGGAGGACCTAAGGTACGTACCATTCTTTTATTTTTTCTTTAGTCGTAAAATACGTAGCTAAACATATTAATTGTTTACTGCTTTTATATATTACGTGATTGTTTACGTGTGCATTCATTTTAATAATTTTTAAGGGCAAAAACCCAACATAAAGATAAGTTGGGGATTTCATCACCCTTCCTTAGCCCATAAATCATTAAATCACATATTGCATTTTCAAGCCAAAATAAAAAGAAGTAGACGTTGGCCCCTAGGATTTGAAGCTCATTAAGAAGGTAGTCTAATGGGAGTTCTAAATTTCTAGTTATTTGTTAGAGATAAATGATGATGATGATGTTTAGAGAATAAATGTGCAACTGTAAATACTCAAGGTATTCTATAAACCTTAGAATATTTGCACGAGTTTTTGCATCCACTGATGGTCGACTTAGTCATCAAGGGATGAAGTACACTACACTGGGCGAGTCATCAGTATTTACTTAAACGGACTCAACAATGTCAAAGAATGACCGTTGTTACTTAAAAAGATAAATATTCTGCACCACAGACACTCTAGAAAAATCCAACAGAAGTATCGATGATCAAAAGTATAAGTATTTTTAAGAGGCATCAATAAGAAGAACCCATCAGGGGAAACCTAAAAATACTGTATCAAGGCGATGACTTCGTCAGGGGAAGCCATCAGGGGAACCTGTCAAGCGATGACTTCGTCAGGGGAAGCCATCAGGAGAACCCATTAAACGATGACTTCGTCAGGGGAAACCATCACGGGAACCCGTCAGGCGATGACCTCGTCAAGGGAAGCTGTCAGGGGAACTCATCAGGGGATGACTTAGTCAAGGGAAGCCGTCAGGGGAAGGCATCAGGGGATGACCTCATCAGGGGAACCCATTAGGGGAAACACTCTTGTGTCCAGACTTTGGCGACAACATACCTCCCGATGAGTTTTGGCGATGGGTAAAAAGTGACTTTGGCGATTGTCATTTTTATCCATTGACGACGAGTTTGGCAATGGCTAAATATGACTCGGGCGATAGCTTATCTTGCAATGAGTTTGGCGACAGTCATTTCTATGCATTGACGACGAGTTTGACAATGGGTAAAAAGTGACTTTGGCGATAGTCATTTTTATCCATTGACGACGAGTTTGGCGATGACGTAACTTGCTTGATGAGTTTGGCGATGACTTAACTTGCTTGATGAGTTTGGCGATGACTTAAGATTGCCCGACAAGTTTGGTGACAAAAAAAGATCAACTCGTCAGTGGAACCCTTCGTTGGATAACAAGCAGGCAGTAACATCAGTGGATAAATAAAGCACTGATCAAGTCTCCATCATGGCTTGACATCGGTGGATAAAAGAAACACTGATCAAGTTATCTTCAGTAACTTGTCATTAGTGGATCCAGAAGCACTGATCGAGTCGACATTAGGGCTTGGCATCAGTGGATCGTTATGACCTAATTCACACGTCATCAGGACTTACGTGCAAATCATTGATACTTGGCATGGAAGTAAGGGGTATAACTGGAAAGATATTCTTTGAAGTTTGGTTAACCTATAACAACTCTCGAGCATTAATTACATGCAGATCAGGGGATGAAAAAGAAGTAACAAAAACCAATAGCAGTCTGACACAACACTTCGAAAGGACCTTGATATGACATATATGCGGCTATGTTGAAAAAGCAGCACGTCCAACACGTGGGTTCACTAACTAATCTACTATATATACAGAAAGAGTTGTTACACAAAAAACTAAGTGAAGAAAGAAGAAGCCACACAACAAACACTAGAAGGAAGCTTTGTAATAGATCTAAAGAGAGCTATTTCAAAGAAAATAAGTAGCTAGTGAGTGTGAAAAAAGAAGCTGTAATTTTATTAGAGAGAAGCTGTAACTCGTTACAGAATTTGTAGCTTATTAATCACGTTTATGAATAAACAGATTTCCAGAAAACACCAAATTTTAGTACAACTATTTTAACTTGAATGCTTGTGTGTTCATTTTAATTTCAGTTAAGTTTTTCTGGTGATTGTAGCTATTCCAGCCGGTGCTAACAAGTTTTAAAAAGAGCAAAAAGTTTATAATGTTTGTATTCAATCCCCCCTTCTACAAACTCTTGAGCTTATTTTGTTCCAACAATTGGTATTAGAGACTACTAGCAGATTACACTTGCTAAATGATCTTGAATAATGGCCAACAAAGCTGGAAATAGTAAGTTCCCTATGTTGGATAGGGGAAAGTACTTCTTCTGGAGACAACGCATAATAGTTCATCTTAAAGCAATCGATGATGAATACTTACAGATTTTAGAAAAAGGCCCTCATGTGCCAAAAAAGCTCATTCCTCAGGAGGTTGGTAATGGAGTCTGTGTTCCAGAAAGATTATTTCCAAAAACTACTAAAGAGATGACTTCCGAGGAAAGAGAGAAGGTGAAGAAGGATCTCAAAGTCACAGGTATTCTATATAATGGCTTAGACGATGATATGTTAAATAGTATCATGAATCTTACAACGTCTAAGTCAATATGGGATACCATCCAGATCTTATGTGATGGCACTAAAGATGTAAGGGAAAATACACTGCAGCTGTTAACACAACAGTATGAGTGGTTCACAATGAAAAATGGTGAAACACTCACTGAAATGTTTGACAGATTCAACAGGTTGGTAAATGACCCAAGGATGTATGAGAAGACATATGCCAACAAAGATGTGAACAGAAAGTTCATGAGGGCATTTCTCATATCATGGGATCCTAAGACGACAACCATCATAGAATCCAAGGACATGAATCTCCTAGACTTGGATAGGCTCTATGGTACTCTCAAGACATGAACTAGAGGTTCAACAAAGATCAGAAATGTCTGAGGATACCAGAAAGCTTAAATTTGTAGCTCTGAAGGCTGCCAAGAAGGACAAAGTTGAAGCAAGACCAAGCGTCTTGATGAAGTAGCAGTCAGGAGATGCTGAAGAAGAAGGAGACAATGAAGCTGACTTAAAGGAGACTGAGTACACTCCTGAAGAGTTAGAAGAAATGGATGAAACCATGGCCTTTCTTGCAAAGAGGTTTTCCAAGCTGAAATTTCAAAAGTCATCTGGATCAAAAAGATTTTCAGCAAGGAAACCTAGTAGCACAAGAACCTTTATTGACTAATCAAGAATAAAGTGCTACAAATGTAATGAGATGGGCCAGTTTGCAAATGAGTGCCACAAGGACACAAAGGAAGGTGAATCCAGAGGAAAAGAAGCTGGAGTGGACTACAAGAAGAAATACTTTGACCTTCTTAATGCCAACAAGAAGGGAAAAGCTTATATTGCAGAGGGAAAGGACTGGGCTGACTCAGATAAAGAAGATACTAAAGAATATGTCAACCTAGCCCTGATGGCCTCATCCACAAACAGTAGCAGCTCACAAGTAAGTCTCGAGATTTCCTCCAACATGTCTAAAACTGATTGTGTTAAAACTGTTAAGGAAATGACTTGTGAGATAAGAGACCTTTATGACACATTAAGAAGTGTTGTAGCTGAGACTAAGAGACTACATTGCTAATTTTAAGTCAGTGGATGGAGAGTCATGTTTCTACAGCAAAGCAACCTTGATGAGAGCAGATTGTGACATAAGAATCTCTCTCACCTGAACTACAAAACTAGCAATGATATGGTGAAGAGAGAGTTAGTAACTGGACTACCTCAAGTGAAATTCATTCAAGAAGGATTATGTTCAGCGTGCCAACAAGGGAAGCAAAGGAAATCATCCTTTGTCAGCAAGGAAGCCACAATGATCAAGGATCCAATTCAACTGCTTCATATGGATCTCTTTGGTCTTGTCAACATCATGTCAGTATCAAAGAAAATATTTGTAATGGTCATTGTGGATGACTACACCAGATATACTTGGGTCAAGTTTCAACATGCCAAATCTGAAGTACTTCAACAAATCATTGACTATGTAAAGAAAGTGGAAACTGAGTCAGGGTCAGTGGTTAGAATTTTGAGGATAGATAATGAAACTGAATTCAATAATGCAGTTGTTGACAGATTTTGTGTGAAGAAAGGCATCAATCATACATTTGCTACTCCAAGAACTCCTCAACAGAATGGTGTAGTAGAAAGGAATAATAGAACCCCGATAGAAGATGTTAGGACAATGCTAGCAGAGGCAAAGATTCCTACCTATTTTTGGGCTGAGGAAATTTTCACTGCTTGCTTCACTCAAAATAGTTCTTTGATCAACAAGGCTCACAACAATATACCATATGAGCTAATGACAGGGAGAAAACCAAACATCAAGTTCCTATATGTTTTTGGATGCAAATGTTTTGTATTAAGGAACTTTGGTGAAAACTTAGGAAAATTTGATCTAAAGGCTGATGAAGCTATTTTCCTAGGTTACTCCTTGACATCTAAGGCTACAAGGTTTACAACAAAAGACTCCAGGTGGTGATGGAGTCTATACATATAGCTTTTGATGATCAAAAGATTTCTGAACTTGAAGACCTTGGTTTTCATGAAGAGCTCAGATTTGAAAATGAAGATGATTTTGATTATCAAGAGGATGAAGCTGATGAGTGCAGACAAATGGAGAATTTAGCCATCCCTGATGT
>CM025782.1:7054622-7084464 GCA_014636745.2 Centella asiatica
CAACCCACCGACCTTTGATGGGAGAGGAGGACCCACTGCAGCACAATATTGGTTGGAGGAGATTGAGAAAGCCTTTGACTTAGTAGATGTGCCTGAAGATTGTAAGACCAAATATGCGGCTTTCATGCTGAAGGAGGAAGCTAACCACTGGTGGAGAGGCGCCAAGAGAATGGAGCTAACAAAAAGGGAAACCGCAAGGAACACCAATACAGTGATAACTTGGGAATTGTTTACCCAGAAATTCAGGGAGAAATTTTACCCCCTCAGTGTCTCTAATGCAATGGAGTTAAAATTTATGAATCTGAAGCAATGGTCCATGACGGTGGACGAATACGAGGCAAGGTTTAATGAACTGATGAGGTATGCTCCTCATCAGGTGAGCGATGAAGGGAGGAAAGCCCGAAGATTTGAGCAAGGCTTGAATCCATGGATTCTGAGGCAGGTAGCAATTTTCCAGCTGGAAACTTTTGATGCAGTGGTGGAAAAGGCGAGGATCGCTCAATGTGTATATACTTGCTGGGCGTAAATCGCTCACCCATGTTGAATTTTAATGTCTTGCAGGACAGAATGCTAAGGCTTAACCCTCTGATAAGGGGAAAGCAAAGATGATAAACTACTAAGTTATTTACTCTTTCGATAACACTGAGGAAGGATGGGAGGAAGAGATGAAGGGATGAAGGAAGATATTAGAAGTAGTGATGATTTTGATTTGTAATTAAAGATGATGTAATAGCTTCCGCTGTAGTTGTATTACTCTTGGGTTGTAATAACTCTTTAATACTGCCCATATCCAGTATTTATGCTATGATTGGATGTATGGTTATCTTTTCCTTCTTTTGATGAAGCCCTGATCCATTAAGGGATTTTGGGGTCGTCACACTTAGAATTTCCAACATTATCCTTAGGTGTTCCTTGTGCTCTTTCTCCGTCTTCGAATAGATAAGAATATCATCAACGAAAACGATAATAAACTTATCTAAGAATGGTTTGAAGACGCGATTCATCAAGTCCATGAAAGCTGCTGGTACATTTGTTAAACCAAATGGCATCACTAAGAATTCGTAGTGGCCATAACGAGTTCGAAATTCCGTCTTTGGTATTTCCTTCTCTTTGATTTTCAATTGGTGGTACCCTGAGCGAAGATCAATTTTCGAGAAGTACCTCCCTCCTCTGAGCTGGTCAAAAAGGTCATCTATCCTCAGCAAGGGGTACCTATTCTTGATTGTGACCTTGTTCAGTTCTCGATAATCAATGCAGAGCCTCATCGATCCATGTTTCTTTTGAACTAATAACACTGGTGCTCCCCATGGTGAAACGCTTGGTCTAATCAATCCTCGTTCTAAGAGTTCTTGCAACTGCTTCATCATCTCCTTCAGTTCGGATGGTTCCATGCGGCAAGGGGCCTTGGAGATCTGTGCAATACTAGGAATCAAGTTAATTTCAAAGTCCATTTCTCTGTCCGGGGGTAGTCCAGGCAACACTTCTAGAAATACGTCTGCAAACTCTTTTACAACAGGGACATCTTTGACCTTTATCTGATCCTTGTCGGTAGCGTGCACATAAGCCAAGAAGGCTTCGCAACCCTTGCGAACCATCTTTTTTGCTTGGATCATGGTCAAGAATGACGATGATTTCACCATCTTGGTGCCATGGAACCAAACCTTCGCCTTTTGGGGAGATCGTAGGATGACTTTCTTCTTTTTACAGTCAATATTGGCTTGGTATTTGAATAACCAATCCATTCCTAAAATTACGTCAAATTCTCACAAAGGAAGAGGGATAAGGTCAACAAGAAATTCATGCTGGTCTATCTTCAAAGTGCAGTTAGGGTAGACATGAGTAATGTTCACTACCTCGCGATTGGCAACGTCTACCTCTAAGGGGTTAGGTAGACGTTCAGGCAGGACTAGCATGCTTCTAGCTAACCGTTCAGATATAAAACTTTGAGTAGCACCCGAATCAAACAACACATGTGCAGGTATGGAGTTTACTAGTAGTGTACCTATCACAACGTCGTCGGAAGCCATAGCATCTTGCACTGTGATGTTGTAAATCCTTGCTTGTGGTCGTACTGGTATAGTGTTGGCTCCTGTCAGCATTGGTTTGCCTTCTTTCTTCTGAGGGCAATTGGGAGAGATGTGCCCTTCCATCCCGGACGTGAAACATGTCCTCACTGTGGCTAGTGGTCTGTTATGTTGTTTAAGTTGTTGTTGTGGTCTCCCTTGGGGCGAGGCAGCGACGGGGTTCAATGTTGGACAATTTGAGGAGAAGTGCCCTGGTTGGCGGCACTTGAAGCAAACATCTTTACCCCTAAGCATAGAGTTGTGCCATGGTTCCTCCCGCAATTTTCACACACAGTAGCCCTCTTTGCAAGGCCATCAGATGGTTGTTCCTTCCACTTCCTCTTTCCACTGCTGATCGGACTGTTATTGTTGTTTCTTCCTTCTTCCTTCTTTACACTTACACCACCAAAGTTCTGATAGCTTCCTTTATCGTTTCCCTTCCTCATATCTCCCTTCTTGTTTCCCGATTGAAATCATGTACCGTCTTGTTGCTCCATTCCGCAATTCATTCCTTTTCCACAACTGCTTCAAAGGTTTCCAGTTGGAAAATTGCTACTTGCCTCAGAATCCAAGGGTTCAACCCTTGTTCAAATCTTCTGGCCTTTCTCCCTTCATCGCTTACTTGATGAGGAGCATACAACAACAGCTCATTAAATTTTGCCTTGTACTCATCCACTGTCATGGACCCTTGCTTCAGGTTCAGAAATTTAAGCTCCATTGCATTGGAGACACTTAGGGGGTAGAACTTTTATCTAAACTTCTGAGTGAACTGCACCCAGGTTATCACAGTGTTGGTGTTCCTTGTAGTCTCCCTTTTTGTTAGTTCCATCCTCTTGGCACCTTTCCACCAGTGGTTGACTTCCTCTTTCAGCATGAAAGTCGCGTACTTAGTCTTGCAATCTTCTGGTATGTCCACCAAGTCGAAGGCTTTCTCGATCTCCTCCAACCAATACTATGCTATAGTGGGTCCTTCTTTCCTATCAAAGGTCAGTGGGTTAATACTAGTGAACTCTTGGATACATGGCCCACGGATAGTAGGCCTTGGCGATTGAGGTGGTGGTGGAGCTAGTTGGTTCGCGGCTACAGCCTCGCGAATCATCTAAAGAAATTGAGCTAGTGGGTTGTCAACTGCATTCCCAGTAGCATTGTTGTTGGCGGAATTATTGTCATTGACAGGGGGTTGGTGGTGGAACATGTGGGGGATTGTGGTTCATCCCTTCCACCTCCTCTGAGCTGTCGTCCTCTATGACAACTTCTTCAGTATTATCAGCTTGATTCTCTCCCTCCAAACATGTCGAATTTTCAAGCCTTAATATGTCGTTATGGAGATTTCTTCTCCCGAGTCTTCCTGGTTTCCTGCCTCTGGCCATAATCTAATATAATACACATAAAGAGTTAAACATCCTTCATGAAGCATTCCATTCTTTATGTGGCTCAAGAAATTTATAACCCAATAAGGTGAAGAGCATTAAGCAAAACATGAGCATTTAGATATATCAAAATAATCATCATCCATGTACATAAGAGGCTGTCATAGACATCATCCTCTAACATTCCTAAGGCAAGCCAGACATAAGCCAAAAATACATTAACTGGGCGAATGCATCTATGATAGTCGCAACTACCCAAATAGAGTTCAAAAACAAACACAAAATAACCTCTGCCTAAATTTTCACATCAGTCTCCTATAACTAATCCTCCTCGTCCTCCGTGTCCAGTGATCCTTCACGCTCTGCCTCCCGTTCCCAATGTCGAGATTGCATATGTGTCTCCTCAATGCGGCGCGCGTAGTGGTTGCTCATCTGATCCAAATGTGTCATCATTGGATTAGCTGCTACTGCTGCGACCATTTGCACGTGCATCTCAAACGCCAATCGATGATACAAGCTCTGAGTCAACCAAAAGGAGGATCGCCATGCTGATGCGGCTGTGCGAAACCTAGAAATAGTGGCAGTCTGTCGTCGTACTGTCATGGTGCGAACTATCAAGCGATGGTGGACTTCTACATTATAATTTCATACCATCTCATCATGGGATGGCACTGCCGCCGGTGGTGGGGACGAGGCAGGTCTCGGAGTATCACGTTTTGTTGTAGGGGCATCCTACACCATACCATGGCTACGGCTGAAACGATAACGTATTGTACTCTTTCGTGCTATGTAGCAAATGCACGACCCGCGATGAACAATAGATGGTTCGGCCTCTTGTGTCGACACTAGGGCAAGGCCGGGGCCCTCTTGTACTGGAGATGGTGGGTGTCCGCCTGGTAATGTAGGGGTGAACAACGGAGACTCTATGCTAGGCTCCTCTTCCTCGTCAGATGAGATGTCGTAAACTGGGATATCTACCCTACGAAAATGCATGGGAGATCTAGAGCGATCTCTGGCCATCTATATGAAACATTCCAAGTCAGTAAATCTAAGCTTCACAATAAATGAAACATGCAGCGATATGCCTATAAAGTGGTGCCTTCGTTTAATCTTATCATCCCTTAGTAGTTTCTAACCTTGAAGGTTTTCGATAACTCGACTCTAATACAAACCTTAAACTTGGACACACTAACATGCCTTAGTACTTCCATTCTAGCGTCAACTTCCTAAATTCCTCTACTTTAGCAATTTTAGGACATACCGCAGTATTCCCCACTCCTGGATGCAGTTTATGGGTAGTGTTTTCTTATAAATCACTTCCGGCCATAACTAGTCTCTAATACCAACTATGATGACCCAAAAATCCCTTATCGGACTAGGGCTTCGTCAAGACAAGGAAAAACTAACATCACATCCATTCAAAGAATAAATACTAATTAAAGCAAATAGTAGAGAGTTATTACAACCCTAAATGTTACATTCTCAGCGGAAGCTATTCTATCTTTATATTATAGTTTATAACATTACAAATTCAAAATATTTTCCTTCTTTTTTTCTATAGTGGCCACCTAAAAAGGGGGAGGGGGGGGATCGACAACTTAGTAACCAATCATCTTTTCTTTCCTTTTATCAGAGGGTTTAGCCTTTTTACCCTGCCCTGCAAGACATTAAAATTCAACAAGAATGAGCGATTTACGCCTAATAAGTATATAAACAAATTGGGGAAGTAAAACTAAAATGTTACAAGGGATTCAATTTTGTTGAGAGGCTCAATGGAACAATACTAATGCCTTAGAAATCTTTGAAAAATCTTTAGGATCACTGATGATAAACAACGTGTAATCCTCCTTGAAGAAAGACAAGTATTCACCTGTGTACAACCTTTTTCAAAATATCCATCGGGGGCTAAACCTGTTGGATCTGCTAACCATACAGTACACAACTGACCTAACTGTGACTTCATGATCCCTCCTTGTGTGAACGTACATAGTCACTTATAATTCCTCTAGGTCAGGTGAAGAACAAATTAACACTTTTCCTTTCCTCTAGCCAACTATGTGGCATAACCCATTTAAGGGACATATCATTCTCATTCATTAACACAGATATAAGATTGAAAAATAACTGATAATCAACGCTTAGTTATATCCATGCATTTCCATTCATATCATGCTAGCGGAATTTAAAGCATATCATTCTCATTCATAAAAGCAATTGAAACATATAATCAAAGCCTTGCACGCATATCAAATCAAATGATACTGCATTAAATCGAAATAAGCATCAGATTGAATGTATATACTTACCTCGGTCCTTTGCACAAAATCAAATTCAATTTACTCGTGAGTGAAAGATTCTATAAAATAAGCATATCACAAGATAAATTTAATACCGTGGTTAAAAATATGAAAGAAAATACATATGTGATGTTCTTAAACTTTTAATGTTTCAAATCTGACATAAGAACCGTTGAGGTTAACATCATAAAATAATTTAAGAAAATAATGTTTTATAGTTTTGAAGACAAACTGCACATCAGGGGATAAATGTTGAAGCATAATAGTGGTCGTCAGGGTTTAAGAATGACCATCAGGAGATAATCTAACCGTCAATGGATACTTAGTCATCAGGGAAAAATAAATCATTAGGGGATAATTACCCGTCAGGGAATGACTGGTCATCGGTGGGTAGATTACCCGTTAGGGGATGTCTCGCCCGTCAGGGGATGGTCTTCGGTCATCAGGGGATGATCTTTCGGCCATGAGGGTGTCATTCACTCATCAGGGGATAGTCATCAGGGGATGACTTACTTGTCAGGAGATAATTTGTTCACCGCCAAACTCGATAAGTCATCACTGAACTTCATCAGTGGATAATTTGTTTAGCGCCAAACTCGTCGGGTGACAACTTGATTAGCGTCAAACTCAATTGGCTATTGCCAAACTCCTCAGGGACTAATATCTTTAGCCATCAGAGACTAAGGAATTTGTTCATCGGAGACTACAGATGACATCATCAGGGACTAAACTTAGCCTGTCGGAGACTATGGATGATGTCATCAGAGACTAATTTAAACTTCCTTCATCAAATTCTAAGGATTTCCTCGTCAGAGACTAGCAGATTTTCATTAATCAGAGACTACCATTATATCTCATCAGAGACTAATGTTATATCTCATCAGAGACTAACATAGAATCTCCCAGGGACTATTTTATAGGGTCAGAGGCTAACTCCAATCTCATCGGAGACTAAGTGTGGACTTATCTCAAATACAGTGGTGTTTTCCTCACTCCTCTTGGTGACGTTCTCAACCATAACCATGCTTAGGTCAAATCTCATCATCCTCTTAGTGATACATAACATTTTCTATGGTCTGCAAGCCCTCCTAGACACGATTTAGGGTTCAAAACTCAGGTTGAAGAATACTTAAGCATGGTGTTGTAACTACTGACAAGAAGAATTGTTTGGTAATTAAAGGTTTGTCTACCAGGTGGTTGTCAACATTCTTACACTCATCTTGGATAGCTTTTAAAATAAAAAGGCATTAAATCCAGGTGTTATAAACATGCATTTAATCACACTTTTGGAAATGAAAGAACAAGGTATTAGACGTGGCATGCATAGCAGAACAAAAGTGTGAGTTGTTCTCCCAAAAAATGTAGTGCTCTTACCTCCTTGGCTACAAAGAAGAAGTTAAAAGCTTGAGTTGTTCTCCCAAAAAGGCAGTTGCTTTGAAAGTGAACCTGGATTCGGTGGTATACTTGTATAGAAATTTATGAAAGTGGGGCTAGGATTGTACTCCAAGGATATATATAGCTCATTTGCCGAGCAACAAGAGTCGTTGGATGATTTGGATTTAGCTTTCAGCCGTTGGCTATGAATGGAAATAACAAGCTTTAGAAAGAAGTGATTGGTGAGAACGGGTGGATGCAACGGCTGCTAACGTCAGTCGGTCATCTATCATAGCCCACTCTAGTGTACTGTTGGAGGTGATATACATTAATTACCCTTGTCTCCCAGTAGTCTTTGGTTTTTAAAAAAAATGGGTACTGTAGCTTATACTCGTTCACACTTCGTGTGCTTATTCCCGCGGGAAAACATACACATACATTTGAATAAAATAATCTTTTACATACTTGTGCTTAAAATACATTTAAAACCTTTTTGGACATCACATTGCCATTGAAGTTTCATTTAAAAAAAAAAGAATTCATACCCAAAAGAGAAATTAAATCTTCATGCATAAAATAAACAAATCACAAAATAAATTAATCATATAGCAAAACCCATTTAAAATTTTTGGGTTCTCACACTAATGTTGAAGTTACCAAAGACTAAGGCAAAGACACTTCAATGCATTACAGTAGCCTTGAGAAGATTTGACCGTCGCCAAAGTTATTTGGCTAACGCCAAACTCAACATTACTCAACGCCAAAGTCATATTAACTATCACCAAAGTCATTTGCCTATTGCCAAAGTCTTTGGGCAAATCAAACAACAACGCCAAACTTAAAATGACTATCACCAAAGTCATCAGGAAAATTTCTATCGCTGAAGAACAAAACATCGCATCAGGGGATGAATATCCATTGATGAACAAAACAGCTCATCAGGGAATAAATATCCATTGATGAATAGAGAAACAACTCATCAGGGGATAAATATCCACTGATGAACAGAGACTGTCCATCAGGAGATAAAATAATCAGAGACTAAAAATGACATCTGGGATGACACATGACTGAGTTCACAAATTCACTAACTCAAGATTAAAGGCAGTGGAATTAAAATATAGATGGTGGTCCAATAAGGAGAGATTGGCTACCAAAGAAGTTTCAAGGAGATAAGTTATACACTGCAGGCGTGAACACTGATAAAGTAAAATATGGAGATAAGTCATACTTATACACTAGCATGCATATATAGTTGCTGGTGTGAAAACTGCAGAGATAACTTATAGAAATTTGAAGGAGGAAAATTTGGAAGTTGGTCCAATCAAAGATCAGGAAGCTCACAGAGATAAGTTATTCACTGCAGAGATAACTTAACATGGGAACTCCAAGAGGAAAAGAGGGAGCTAGTGTGCTGATTCACCAGAGATGTTACATAACAGGTTATCGTGCAATGAAGGTCATGCAAAAAGAAGAAGTTATGTGACAGAGCTTGTTAGGTACAATTGTTGATGATGTTGCTTAGAGTTTTTGGTTGTGCATCTGTAAATACTTAAGGTGTTCTATAAACCTTAATATATCTACACAAGTTTTGCATCCACTGAAGATCAATTTAGTCATCAGGGGATGAACTGCACTACACTATACAAGTCATCAGTGAAAACATCTCAAGGACTTAATAGTATAGTAGAGAATGTCTAAAGGTACTTACAAGCTTATAAGTATCCCACACATCAGACATTCCAGAAGAAATCAACAAAGCTTCAATGATTAAAACAAGTCAGGGGAACTTGTCAAGGGATGCCAGTGGCAGACCAACCCATCAGGGGAATGCGTCATGGCATGACAATGGCAAACCAACCTGTCAGGGGAACGCGTAGGGGCATGACAGTGGCAAACCAACCCGTTAGGGAAAGACAGTGACAAGCCAACCCGTCAGGTAAACCCGCCAGGGGGAATACACATCATTGCATCAGTGGATGCTATAAGTCTTAACATCAGGGGATCAAGAAGCACTTGGGTAACTCTACAAGAATAGATTAACTTAAGAGAAGTATGAAGCACTGATAAAGTCTTAAACATGACTTGTCATCAGGGGATCCAGAAGTACTGATCAAGTCCACATCAAGGCTTGTTATCAGGAGATAGTTATGACTGCATACACTCGTCATCAGGTCTTACACGCAAATCATTGAAGCTTGTTTTAGAAGCAAGAGATATAACTAGAAAGATATTTCTTGAAGTTTGGTGGTCCAATGACAACTCTCGATCATTAAATGCTCAAAGATTAGGGAATGAAAAAGAAGCAACTAAAGTCATCAATAAATATGTGAGGACAAACATCATTTAAGTGTGGGGTTGTTTGATAGTGTGCAATTTGTGTATAGATTTGCATGGCATTTGTATCCATTTTGTGTGTGTTTTATGTGTTGATATGGTGTTTTCGAGTTACTTTTGAGTGAATGAGTGATTCAAGTGGAGACAATGAAAACAAGGAGAAATGGATCAAAAAGAGCAAGGAAAATCAAAGAAGGAAATTGAAGGGCGACTGATGTGCCATACGACATGCCCATGTCGTATCTGGGATAAGACTGACAGAAGCGAAGTAGCAGATTATGCAGAATGAATGTGCTGGGCCCTGACTTCAAAGACAGAAACGCGTTACAAAAGGAAAAAAAACCTAGAGCAAGTGGCAAAAAATGAAACAAAATTGGAAAAGGATTTTGGAAGCCAATTAGGATTAGGACTTCTTTGTAGGGCAGAAAGAGAGATAGTATAAATAGACTTGTTAACCTAATGATATTATTTTGCTCTGCCCCTCTTTTAGTTTTCTAGAGAAAAGAGCAGTTTTTATTTTCCAGCATTATGTCTTCAAGTATTATGAACAACTAAATCTCTCTAGTTGAGGTACTTTGATTTCTAGCCAAGGATAATATCATGAGACTTTTGTTTTCATTAGTTTTATTCAATTTCAAGTATTTATCTTATTTCTGCACTATAAATTGTCTTTGTTATCATTTAATTTATTATGCAATGTGGCCAGTTGTGTGGTTTGTTGAATGATATCTTGCTGATTAGAATAGGAAGACCGTTTGACATTGTTCTAACAAAGTAGCAAATTGATCTTACACTGATAAAGGCTTCGGGTAAGGTTGGTGAAATCAAATAATCTAGTTTAAATAATTTACGGGTATCCAATTTTATTGGTTAGGATAGGGATCTTTTCGTTCATAAAGCTGCCTTAGATTAAATCCTATCAGGGTGTCCGAGGGTTGTCTATTTGGTCTAGAGAAGTAATCTATCAGGGTGTCTGAGATTACCGACAAAATAAGAAAAGATTGGTTCAAGTCTATGTTGTTGATATTATCTTTGGTTATACTAATGAGAGCTTATGTTCTAAGTTTTCTAAGCTTATGCAAAGTAGATATGAGATGAGCATGATGGGAGAATTAACTTTCTTTCTGGGTTTACATGTTAAACAAGCCTTTAATGGAATGTTCATTAGTCAAACTAAATATTTAAAAGACCTTTTAAAGAAATTTAATTTAGAAGATGTTGCAACTTCTAAAACTCCCATGCCAACATCCACTAAACTTGACAAAGACTCAAATGGTAAAAAGGTTGTTATTTCAAGTTATAGAGGCATGATAGGCTCTCTCTTATATCTCACTGCAAGTAGACCTGATATAATGTTTTCAACTTGTTTATGTGCTAGATTTTAGTTAGTCCCTAGAGAATTTCATTTGATTGCAATAAAAATAATATTCAAATATCTCAAGGGTACTCTAAATCTTGGCATTTCGTATCATAGAGATTCTAGATTCAATCTAATAGGTTATTCAGATGTAGATTATGCAGGTTGAAAATTAGACAGGAAAAAAACTAGTGTCATGGTTTAGCAAGAAACAACATTCTGTGTCAACCTCAACAACTGAAGCAGAATAGATTGCTGCTAGGAGTTGTTGTGCTCAAATCTTATGGATGAAAAATCAACTAATGGACTATGATATGGTATATAATCAAATTACTATTTATTGTGACAACACTAGTGCTATTTCAATTACAGAAAATCATGTACAACACTCTAGAACAAAGCACATAGACATTAGGTACCATTTCATCAGAGAGCATGTGATGAATGGTACTGTGGAACTTTATTTTGTTCCAATTGAGAAGCAGCTTGCAGACATATTAACCAAACCATTGGATGAAGCCACCTTTAACAGGTTGGTACGTGAACTAGGTATGCTCAACTTTGGTGAATAAGATACTTTGAAAATTTTATGCAAGTCTGAATTGTAGCAGTAGTTAATTATTTTCTGATGACTTAGTTACCAGAGACTAATTAACAACTGAATGAAGCAGTTGAAATTATCTTTTGACAAAATTAATTGTTCATAAAGATAATAACATTGTGAAGCATTAGTCAATAATTGTTCTTATTAAGGGATAATTATTAACTGATGATAATGCAGTAGTGGCTAATTATCCTCCAAACAGTTTAACTGTCAGTGAATAATTAACTCCTGATTATATATATAGTAGAGAAACTTTTATACTATGCATGATTCCCTATGTTTATTATTCATCATCTATTTGAGGATCTTGTCAAAACTGATTAGATATATTTTAACTCTCTACTACTTTTTTATTTATTTCTTCTAAATGAAGGATGTTAGTAATGATCCAATTCCTTCTGCCCAAGTAGCAAAACCCTCTAAAAATAAGTCTATGTTGAAAGCCACCTCCTCTATCTCTCATATGATAAAGGTTGTAAAATGAAAACAACCAGAACCAGCCATAGCTGAGGGGGAGAGTGAGCATTTAGAGGAAGTTATGAGGAAGAAATACGGAACAATGAGAACCCTTGGAGACTGCTTAATATTGTGACGACCCAGAAATAAAATTAGTCTATGGATGATTTATTCATTCATATTTTGTATAAATGATTAATTCCCTATCTATGTGAATAATTAATTTATATCTTGAAAGGGAGTATATTTTTTTTATGTGATGTCCGTGTTAATGATGATAATTTCCTTAAAAGGATATAAATATGAGAATATCAAATCTCATATAAGATTAAGTTAATCAGCTTGGAAGGAGATGGAAGGATTACGTAAGTTCTAAGAAGACTTATGAGTTTGGCGATAGACAAATGAGTCATCGACAAGTTCGGCGATGAACAAAATTATTCCCTGATGGGTAAGTCATCCCCTGATGACTATCCCCTGATAGAGGATTATCCCTAACGGGTAAAAGTTAACCCCTGACGGGTAGTTTATTCCTTGACGGGCCAATTTGTCCCATGACAATTTGACTGTCCCCTGATGGCTATCCCCTGATCATGGACAGACATCACAATCGTCATATACGTACATACTCAAATTCATTTTCAAGACATAAATTTCTCATGTTATACCAATAATCATATTTTATAGAACCTCTCACACACCAGTGCTTTGAGATTAAAAATTAGCTAAGGATCAAGACAAGTATATACTCACTCTACTCCTTTTTCACTGAATACGTAAGCTCATTGATTCGATTTACGTAAATGATTGATGTTCTTTCTTATGGAAGTCAATGTTTTTCATGGATAAGTAACGTACGATTCATTGATCCGATGTACGTGAAAAAATGATTGTATATTGAACCAAGTATTATTGGGCGGTTACTAGCTGTTTTAAATTTGCTAGCACGCCAAAGGAAGTCCTATATGGATATAGAAGTTTTATTTCTAATCTTATTCTTGCAAAGTATATCCATATGAGTGACTAAAGGCTAGTGGGTGGGAGCTCATAGCACCTCGGCCCATGATTATAGGGAATAAGAAACCGAGGCATTGGTAATCAGACCCTCGCAGACCTATGCTTTCTACGTTGACTACGTATGTCATTATGATGAAGTCAAATGATCAGGCTAACCAGCTGGTATGTTGTTTGATGAAGAAATGAATTCAGATAGTGATCAGGCTAGTCAGATGATGCACTATCTAATGAAGAGAGGGCGTAAATGAATGATTCAAGATTTATTTCAAGTAAAGGGTCAACCCCTTGTTATCACTCGGACTGAAAGTTACATGTTTATTAAATCACCAGGAGGTGTCGACATTGTTTCGCCCAACCTCATTAAACACTAAAGCCTTTTGAAACAACTGTTCTTCTTGTTTGGACTTCCCAGGTTATGAATATATACTTGCTTAGCATACATCGCTCATGTGGATTATTATGAAATGTTTTACAGGTTATGTCAAGAAGGCGGAGTCGCCTAACAAAGAAAAAGGGAAAATGGCATAGTGAGAGTTTCTTGATCACTCTCCTATGGATGGCCTTTAAAGGGAAAGTGAAGCAAGAAACCATCATAGAAATGTTCAAATTGTAAGGCCAGGTGGGCCATTCAAACTCACTAATGCCCCAGCTACCTTTATGGATTTGATGAACCGTGTTTTCAAGCCATATTTAGATAAATTCATTATTGTATTTGTCGACGACATTCTCATTTTTTCCTCTAAGTTATTGAGAGTTGTGGACATTGTTCTCGTCCAACCTCATAAACACTTAAGCCAATAAATTATTCATCTTTAAATCTCACCCAGTACTTGATTATATACTTGTGAGCGTAAATCGCTCATGTTGCTATTATCAAATGTTTTACAGGATATGGCGAGAAGGCCGAGCCATCTGATAAAGGCAAAGCGAGGATGACATAATGAACGCTTCCTGATTACCCTCTTATGGATGAAATTCAGGGGAAGAGTGAAACATGAGGTGATTTTGAAATGTTTAGATTATAAGGCCTGTGTGGGCCCCTTATAGACTTCCGTTGTTAAAATTTCATTTTGGATTAATGTAATAGAGATTACTATTTAATTCTCTTATTTAATAATATACACGTTTGGATGTTATTACTTTTCTTTTGTCAATTTTTGACGGGGCCCGAAGTCCGATATGAGATTTTTGGGGCTGCCAGAGTTGTATCAGAGCCCAAGCACCGGTTACAAGACCACGGTCTCCACCAGCCCCAGAAACACAAAGGGAACCCACTCTCCATGTAGTCACAAGTAATTCTCCTTTACCCCTCATTTCTTTAGGACAGAGTGTACATATCCATATGAGTGAGGATGTGAGAATAATTAGTGAGAGTCAGGCTCCTGACCTGGAAAAAGGAGAGGACAAGCACATACAAGAGAGTCAAGCTTTAAAAAGCTTCGTAAAAGGAGAGATAAAGAAGTTGGGTGCCCAACCCTAGGAAAAAGGAGAGGGTGTGAGCAAGGATGAGATCCTTGAAGAAAATAAAAGAGAGAAATTTTCAGTAGGTGCATTTTTAAAACCTGTTGAAACCACCACACCAGAAGCTCAAGTTTCTTCTGCTCCCTCCACTACAATCCAGACAGAAGAAATTGGGACCAGTTCAAGCACAGGGGATGCAGCATTATATGTTCTATCCGAAATGTCCAATGCAGACTTTGAACTCTTATATGGTTTACAACAAAGACAAGACCACCTTTCTGTATTGAAGACAGGGCTTGCAAATGACTCTGCACCTGAGGAACCTGAAGAGGAGAATGTGGATGTTTGGCTTGATGCAAACTACACAAACTCTCTTGAGGATGCAGCTGCCCAACTAAGGCAGGACTATGTGACCAACATTGGGTCAAATGCAGCTGCCCCATCAATTAAAGACATTCTAGAATAAGTAACCATGGTGGATAAGAAACATACAAAGTTTCACCACTTCTTGGTTACTGGCTTAAATGGTGCAGTAAAAAGAATGGAGGAAAGGATGGAGTTGGAAATAGAAAAAATAAGGAGGTGCTATGAAGGATACTTGCCACGGAGGACTATCACTTCAATTGATACTATCATCAAAGACAAGTCCAAAACTGATAGTAGACTTCAAGCCCTTGAAGCCAATGTCCAACTCCTCCTTCAAAAATAGGACAGAATGGAGCAACTCCTGGTACAGGCCATTCCACACTTGGCCACCTCCTCACAACCTAAAGATGCTGATGTCAAAAAGGGGGAGAGTGGTCATTCCAAACATGTTCCTGTACCAAAACCGCAACCAAAATCTGTTCCAGTCCTTGATGCAGAATTGCAAGCAATGATGGACATAATTTTGAAGAAACATTCTGATCTTGAAGCAACTACAAAGTCAACAACAACACAATCACCAACAACGACGACAACAAAAATACCGGCAACAGCAGCAGCTTCTCCTTCCACTGCACAAGCCCCAAGCACAACAAAGGACAAAGGCAAAGGAGTCATGGTTGAAAAACTAAAGAAACAAATATCTTCTAAACTAGGACAACCCAAGCTATTGGGGAATGCCATGAAGACTGCTCACTTTCCCACTCCAGTTGAATTGATAGTGGATGGGAAAGTAGAGTTAGTTTATCCTCAATAGCATAAACTAATTGAAGCTGATGCTTTACTAGCTCAGAAACTACAAGAGGAGGAGGACATGGCAGTAGCAAGGGAGGAGGAGGAAACAAAGAAAAAGAAAATCTCTACAAGAAGATCAAGTGCACAGAAAGCAGCCATCACCAAAAAGAAAAATAAGGAGATGGAAGAGGCAGATAAGAAATCGAAAAGAAGGTTTTTGGTCCAGGAATCTGCAAAGAAACCTGTGATTAAAGCATCTATTAAGAAGCCTATATCTCAAGAACCTTCAAGGCCAACCGAGACTACCTTAGTGGCTGTGAGTGGACCAACAAAGCCACGAACAGTTCCATCAAGGAAATCTTATAAGGTTGAGATGGCTAGCACAGAGGAAATTATCAAAGCCCTGAAAAAGAGTACAAGGAATATAAATCTGATCAAGGGTAAAAATAACAAAGAACTATACCATGTCTTTCTAAAAGATGGAGAATCTTTGAAATTTGAGAGGCCAACCTTGGAGGGACAAACTGAAGAAAATTTGGAGTGGTTGCTGACTGTAGTGCTTGAGACTTCTGATCTCAACAAGGATTTTCGAAGCCAAATCCAGAAGGTGATGAAGGTGAAACATAACTTGGACACAATGCTAGAAGTTGATCCTAAGCCTCTTGGATTATGGTATGAGACTTTCCATGGAGAGAAAGTTTTCTTTAACTATAACAGAGATATCTACAGTGTCACTGAGAGACACATTGAAGGATTTATCAGTCTACTCAAGGATGCAGAAGAAGAAATAGAGATTATCCTGAGAAAGCTGTTGATAGAAAAGCTGGAAGTGCTGAGGAAAAATAGAAGGTAAAGCTGTTGTGTTGGAAGGTATGTTGATTGTTGAATAAGCTGTAATTTTTATTGAAGCCAAACTTAAAGGATTTAAACCTGAGTCTTGGTGGAAGCTGAATGACATATCAAAGATCTTAATTCAGATACATTTGTAGTTAGTAATTCTTTATTCTTTATTCTAAGTAATGCTTGTAAATTTTGAGTTTTGACATCATCATCAACCTTGAAATTATGCTTATCGTTCTGATTTTCATAATTAGGGGGAGATTGTTAGGTTTTATAACATTTGATGATGATTGTCTTTAGATTACTTAGATATACAAATGTATAGAGAGTGTTAATTAGTAACACTGAAGTTTTGTAGCCAATAGTTATCTCTTTAGTTGTAATTTGTTTATTCTTTGTAAAGAGATAGATTTATTCTTTAATTGTAAGTAACTACTGGAAAGTTGTATCAAAGCTTCAACAAGTCAAAATGTGTATTTGATCTGTTGGAGTTTACAAAAAGGCTTATTGGAGACTAAGGCAACACTTATCGGAGACTAAGGATTTTGCCTATTGGAGACTACGGCTTACGTCATCGGGGATTAAAGATAAAGCGTCAGAGACTAATGCTTACATCATCAAAGACTAAGCTTAGTGCATCAGAGACTAAGCTGGTGTCATCGGAGACTAAGTCTAGAGCATTAGAGACTAAGCTGACGTCATCGGAGACTAAGCCTAAAGCATCGAAGACTAATAACTCTATCGAAGACTACACAACCTGATCAGAGACTAAAATACTAGAGACTAAACGATCAGGGGACTAAAGACTGAAGCCATCAGGGACTAGTCATGAATTATTTCCTAATGAGATATAGAGTTCAAATTGAATAAGGAATGTCTTCCACGTAGATCAAGATATTATTAAAGACGTAGCTGGTAAAGAAACAAGCCAGAAATCTGTTCCTAATCAAAAAGGAAAGATTGTGTTTGATTCGAATAAGGAAGCTGAATCATTATTGATTTAGAATGGAAAACTGAGTAATTCAATTTTTAGAAGCTTTAATTAGGTTTACAGAGAATTGATATTTTGAAGCTGTATAGGTTTTCATAGTTTTGTATCTTTACTATACCTAAAAGAAGCTGATGATCATATTGTTATGATTGTTAGAATTTGTAATCAATTGTTAAAATCAATAAAAGCAATTGTTTATAAATTGATTTGAGTTCTTGTTCTTTATATTCTGCAAGAAAAGTTAACTTCAAAGAACTTGTATTCAACCCCCCTTCTACAAGTTCTCGGCTATCTCACTGGGAAAACAAGCATGACTTCTGATTTAGGTATATATGTTATAGAAGTCAATTTATCTATTTCAACATCTTGGGTATTAGTTATTGGATGTGGTTCTCACATTTGTGTTAATGTGAAGGAATTAAAAAGGAGTAGATCTTTGGCAAAAGGTGACGTTGACCTATGAGTTGGAAATGGAACAAGAGTTGTTGGATTAGCCGTATGAACTTATCATTTATCTTTGCCCATTGGGCTAGTTTTAGAATTAGAGAACTGTTATTATGTGACTGCCATTAGTAAGAATATTATTTATGTTTCTTGTTTAGACAAGAAAAGCTATTCATTTGTAATAAAGGACAATAATTGTTCATTTTACTTAAATGAATTATGTTATGGTGTTGCAAAATTATTTAATGGTCTCTATATTCTTGATTTGGAAATGCCTATCTATAACAAAAATACTAAACGGTTTAAATCAAATGATTCAAATCGAACATATCTCTGACATTGTCGATTGGGCCATATAAACGAGAAACGCATATCCAAACTCCATCGAGATGAATTTTTGGATTCATTTGATTTTGAATCATATGAGGTGTGTGAATCTTGTTTATTAGGCAAGATGACTAAAGCCCCTTTCACTAGACAAAGTGCACGAGCTAGCGACATTTTGGGTCTTATACATAGTGATGTATGTGGACCAATGACTTTGCTAGCTAGAGGTGGGTTTTATTACTTCATTACATTTACTGATGACTACAGTAAATATGGATATGTATATCTAATGAGACATAAATCAGAATCCTTTAAAAAGTTCAAAGAATTCAAAAATGAAGTTCAAAACCAATTTGACAAAAGTATAAAAGTCATTCGATCAGATCGAGGAGGTGAATACTTAAGCTAAGAATTTAATAATCTTCTTAAGGAATGTGATATTGTATCACAACGCACTCCACCTGGAACACCACAATGGAGTGGTGTATCCGAGGGGAGAATCGTACCTTGTTGGACATGGTGCGATCCATGATGAGTCATGTAGATCTTCCAATAAGTTGTTGGGGATATGCTCTAAAGACAACTGCCTTAACACTTAATCATGTTCCTACAAAGACGGTTCAAAATACACCATATGAGATATGGACCGAAAAACGTCCTAATATGTCTTTCATAAAGATTTGGGGTTGCGGGGCATATGTAAGACGTCAAGCACTTGATAAGCTCATACCTAAATTCGATAAATGTAATTTTGAGGGATATCCAAAAGAAACTAAAGGGTATCAATTCTATAAACCTTCAGAGAACAAAGTGTTTGTTGCTCGTACTGTTGTTTTTCTAGAAAAGGAGTTTATATCTAGAGGAAATAGTGGGAGGAAAGTAGAACTCGAAGAAATTTAAGAACCACAAGATATCATTAAACCTGATGTGGAATGTGAGCAGGAACCACAGGTCGTTGTGGAGAATGAACCTGCTCAAGTAACACAAGGCCTTAGTAGATCTGGTAGAACACGCCAAGAGCCTGAAAGATATTATGGATATCTTGTGACTATGACTGGAGATGTGATGCTCATGGACCAAGATGAGCCTACTTCTTACCAAGAAGCTATGAAAGGACCAGAATCTGAGAGATGGCTGGAAGACATGAAATCCGAGATGAACTCCATGTACACCAACCAGGTATGGACCTTGGTTGATCCACCTAAAGGGGTAAAACCAATTGGGTGCAAGTGAGTTTTCACAAAGAAAACTAACATAGATGGAAATGTACATACCTATAAAGGGCGACTGGTAGCGAAAGGTTTCAAAAAAGTATATGGTATTGACTATGATGAAACTTATTCTCAAGTGGCAATGTCCAAATCCATCAGGATTTTACTTGATATTGCAGCTTTTTATGATTACAAAATCTGGCAGATAGATGTCAAAATAGCTTTCCTTAACGAAAATCTCCTTGAGAATGTGTACATGACACAACCTAAGAGTTTTGTTGATCCAAAGGATGCTAGAAAGATATGTAAGCTACAACGATCCATTTATGGATTAAATCAAGCCTCTAGGAGCTGGTTTTAATGATACAGTCAAAGAATTTGTCTTTGTCAAAAATGAAGATAAACCTTGTATATATAAGAGGGTTAGTGGTAATCATATTGTATTCCTAGTATTATATGTCGATGACATATTGCTTATTGGGAATGACATTCCTTCCCTGCAAGACATGAAGACATGGTTCAGAAAATGTTTCTCTATGAAGGACATGGGCAATGCTGCCTATATTCTAGGCATCAAGATCTATAGAGATAGATCAAGGAGATTTCTTAGATTAACTCAAAGTACATACATCGAAAATGTGCTACAACGATTCAACATGCAATAGGCTAAAAGAGGATATATAGCAATGTCTCATGGTATATCTCTCTTTAACGCTCAAGGTCCAACATCACAAGATGATGGAAATCATATGAATAAGATTCCATATGCGTCAACAATTGTATCTATTATGTACGCAATGATATGTACTTGTCCTGATGTATCATATGCCTTGAGCATGAAGAGCAGATACGAGTTAGATCCATGTGAATGTCACTAGAAAGCTATCAAGAACATCTTAAAGTACCTAAAAAGGACTAAGGATTTATTCTTGATATATGGAGGTCAAGAGGAATTGGTAGTAAAGGGTTACATAGATGCCAGTTTTTAGATTGATAAGGATGACTACCGATCGCAATCGGGTTATGTGTTTTGCCTAAATGGTGGAACTGTGAGCTGGAAAAGTTCAAAGCTAGATACAGTTGTTGATTCTATAATAGAGTCTGGGTATATAGTCCAATCCTTCCCTTCTGTGATTAGTGCCTTTCCCTTGCCCTTGTTGCTGTTGAGGAGATCATAGTATTTCTTTTTATAGTAATCCTCATCTCTTATAACATCCTTGGGCTCCCTTGTCTTTTTGTTAGACTTGGGCTTCCTGCACTCACTAGCAAAGTGTATAAGAGCATCACAGTTGAAGCACCTAAACTTAGATCTGTCAACCTTGCCAGATTGACTTTCTTTCTTAGATGAAAAGACATTGTTGAATCCAAGCTTTCTCCTGAAAAATTTAAGCTTTTTAAATTTTCTAGTTATTAGAGCTAGAACTTCATCAATGTCTTCTAAATCTTCAGGTGTGCAGAGTTCTTCCTCTACCTTTGCCTCTTTAGCTTCTTTATCAGATTCTAGATTAGAATCTGATTCCTTAATGAGAACTCTTTTCCCATCAAGCTTTATATTATTTGTCTCTGCTGTAAATGCAACAAACTTCTCTTTCTTGAAGTCAGGATTTAGCATACTTCTCTGTTACATTTCAAGCTAATAAGTTTTGAGATTTCCATAGAGCTTATCCAAGGACATGGTATTCATGTCCTTAGCCTCCCTTACAGCAGTTGTCTTGGCATCCCAAGATTGTGGAAGTGACCTTATGAATTTAATATTTGTGTTTACATTCTTATAGACTTTTCCATGTAATCTAAGTTCATTGATGAGTCTGTTGAATCTATCATACAGTTGAGTAATAGATTCTCCAGATTTGGCAGAGAAATACTCATATGATTGAATGAGTAATGATCTTTTATTGGCCCTAACTTCTTCAGTTCCTTCACATAGTACTTGAATAGTTTCCCATATCTCCTTGGAACTTTGGCAGTTGATGATACTGTTGAACATATCATTGTCTATCCCATCGTAGAGGATGTTCATAATATTTCTGTCTTTTAGGAATACCTTTTTTTCTTCCTTGGAGAGGTCATTTGGCTTTTTAGGTACAAATGTCCCTTGGGTTGGAATACCATCAACAATACCTTGTGGCATAACTTTTATGGGAATGACAGGTCTTTCCTTGAGGATGTCAGCATATTGGGAATCAGTTGATTCCAAATGCAAATGCAACAACATTCTTCTCTTCCATAAGAAGTATTCTTCCCCCTTGAGCATTGGAATTTTGACATTGCCATCCTTTTGTTCCATCTTTTTGATCTATTGATTGGTTTTTTAATCAATAGGCTCTCATACCAATTGTTTGTCCCACAAGATGGTTTGGGGGGGGGGGGGGGGGGGGGGGGGGGATTGAATACAAACCACAAAATTCTTTCGAACTTTATGAGTTTCATGAATATATGTATTAAAAGTTGCAGAATTGAAAGAATACAATATATCACAAGTGTTTCTAAAATTTTATAAATCAATAAAATATTACAAAAGCTCACTAGTGTGAATGACCAACTTCTAACAACTTTGTTGAAAATAATAGCTACACTCTAGAATATGATTTCTAGCTTCTCTCAAGTTATGAAAACTTGTTTCTCTCTCTCTGTAAGTTTATTATAGCTGCGATCTGATCTGAGATAATATGTATACTAGTGTTTTTATGTATCTCAGTGATATCTTATTGTATTTCTGTTATTTTATCTCAGTTGTTTCATGTCTCTATTTATAGACATAGCTCCCTTGTTCTCCAAGCTTCTTTGGTGAGTTGCCTCCAAAAATATCTTTGATATTCTTTGGTAATTGCAGCTCTGTCACATAACTTCTTTTTGCATAACCTTCCTTGCACACCAACGTGTTATGTATCATCACTAATGTATCAACACACCAGCACACTTATTTTCCTCTTGGAGTTCCCATGATAAGTTATCTCTGTAGCGAATAACTTATCTCTATGAGCTTCTTGGTTTTTGATTGGACCGGCTCCATATTTTTCTTCTTCAAGTTTCTATAAGTTATATCTGAAATTTTCACACCAGCAACTATATATGCATGCTAGTATATAAATATGACTTATCTTCATATAAGTGTTCACACCTGCAGGGTATAGCTTATCTCTTTGAAGCTTCTTTGGTAGAAAATCTCTCCTTATTGGACCGCCATTTATATTTTAATTCCACCGCCTTTAGACTTGAGTTAGTGTATTTGTGAACTCAACCATATGTCATCCCATGTCATCTTTAGTCTGTAATCATTTTATCCCCTGATGGGCTATTTTGTTCATCAGTGGAAATTTATTCCCTGACAGCCAATTTTGTTCTTCAGTGGATATTTATCCCTGACGACCAATTTTGTTCATCAGTGGATGTTTATCCCCTGATGGGTTTCACTTGACTTTAGCGATAGAGAATTTTCTGATGACTTTGGCAATAGTCTTTTTGAGTTTGGCGATGTTGTTGATTTGCCCGACGACTTTGACGATAGTCATTTTCAGTTTGGCATTGTTGTTGATTTGCCCGACGACTTTGGCGATAGGCAAATGACTTTGGTGACAATCAAAATGACATTGGCTTTGAGTTTGGCATTAGCCAAATAGCATTGGCGACGGTCAAATCTTCTGAAGGCTATTTCAATGCATTGGAGTTTCTTTGTCTTAGTCTCTGGTAGCTTTAACTTTAGTCTTCGATGAACAAACACTTGGTCTTTGAGGAACAACCACCTAGTCTCTGGTGAACAAAAACTTAGTGTCTGAGGAACAAAAACTTAGTCTCTGATGAACAAAAAACTTAGTCTCCGATGAACAAAAACTTAGTCTCTGATAAACAAAAACTTAGTCTCCGATAGGTTAATCTTGCTTGACCAACTTTGACTTTTGTTGAACTCCCCAAATGCATTCCTTGTAGTCTCTAATGCTTACCTGCAGTCTCTGATAGTAGGTTCTCATAGTGCACTACTGCAGATACATGTACAATTACAAATTAAACAATTCTAAGTGTTTATACATCATCATCAAATGTTATAATTCCTAACAACTACTCTCCCCTTGGAATCTGTTATAGCTTGAACACCCACCTGACTACCCTCCCACTCTCCCATCTCTCCCCCTTTTTGACATCAACATGTTTACTTGGAGAGGAAGGAATAGCTAGAGTAGGTGTGGCCTGGAAAAATAACTGTTTAAGTGTCCTTGGAGATTTGACTTTGATCTTTTAAAGTCTGAGCAGCTGAAGACCGAGATGATCTTGATGTTCTGATTCTACTTGACCTCATCTTAGCTCACTCTTTGTTCTCTTCGATCTCCTTATTCTTCCTTATTTCTGTAGCTTTTTTGCTCTTATTTTCTTAGATGCAACCATTTTTTTCTCTTCTTCTCTTTCTTTCCTGGGAATAGGAGCTTCTTTAGCAATTGAACCATCCTCTCCACAGTCTCCAAGTGAGGAGTTTTGACTACTCTCCCCCTATCTTCATCATCAATTTCAATTTGACTTCCCTTTTCCTGACTACTTTCCCCCTTTTTGACATCATCATGTTGATGTTGAGAAGGAGACATAGACAAATTTGGGTTGTCTAGGAGGAGGAGTTTCTTCAGCTCTGGAATGACATTAGATATATGAGTTTGAGAGACTATGATGGATTGAACAATAGATTCTAAGGCTTGAAGTCTCTTCTCAGTGTTGGACTGCTCATGTAGTTTCTTCTCTATGGAATTAAGTATCCTCATGGGAAGAGGACCTTCATTGTAACTTCTCATCTTCTTTACTTCTAGCTCCACCTTTTCACTAACATTCTTGAGCTTAGTCCTAATACCATTGATCATAACATGTTGGAGTTTCATATGTCATTTTTCTGATTTGATCAATGCCTCATAGACAAATGGTTGAGTGAGCTCAGCTGAACTTGATCCTAATATAGTCACATATTCTTGTCTGAGTTGTGTAGCTACCTCATCTAAAGTATTTGTGAAGCTTGCATCCAACCAAGCAACCACATTATGCTCTTCAGGTTCATTTGCAGTTCATCTGAATTGAGTACTAACAGTCTGTCTTGATGTTGTTGAAGACTAGAGAATACTTCAAAGTCCTAATGAGACATGTCAGTAAGCATTTGTAGTTTTCCATCCCTTGGATTAATTCTTCTCTCAGTATCCTCTGATGTCTAATCAGCATTTAGCTTCAACTATTGAGGTTGACACAGAATGTTGTTTTTTGCTAAACCACGACACTAAATTGCCTTAAAGAAATTGGCAGCTTCCTATTGTGCTTTTCTTGTCTATTTTACAACCTGCATAATCTGCATCTGAGTAGCCTATTAGTTTAAATCCAGATTCTTTAGAATACCAAATGCAAAGATTTGGAGTACCCTTCAGATATCTCCTATTATGCTTTTCCTATCTATTTTGCAACCTGCATAATCTGCATCTAAGTAGTCTATTAGTTTAAATCCAAATTCTTTAGAATATCAAATCTCAAGATTTGGAGTACCCTTAAGATATCTGAATATCCTTTTTACAGCAATCAAATGGGACTCTCTAGGGTCAGCTTGAAATCTAGCACACAGGCATGTAGAAGACATTATATCTGGTCTACTGAGAGTTAATATAAGAGAAAACCTATCATTCCTCTATAACTTGATATGTCAATTTTCTTTCATTTCAAATCAATATCAAGTTTAGTGGATGTTTCCATGAGTGTTTTAGTAGTTGAAACATCTTCCAAATTAAATTTCTCTAAAAGATCTTTAATGTATTTTGATTGACTGATAAAAATACCTTCATTGGTTTATTTAACCTATAGACCTAAAAAGAAATTTAATTTACTCATCATGCTCATCTCATATATACTTTTCATCAGTTTTGAGAATTTAGAAAATACCATCATTGGCAGTTAATAATGATTGCTAATCATTTAATTCCTAATTTAAATATCACTGGTATGAAAGTTGTTCCAACAGTTATGTAGAGCCAAAAAAATTTCTCTGATGTAAAGAGAAAAGCAGCAAAAGTAATGGTTCCTATCTTTTATCCTTCTATTATGAGATCACTTCTTATATCTAGGTTTCCAAGCCTTTATTCTTTGTCATTCTTTGAGGATCATGTGCATCAAACTAGAAATCCAATTGATCCTCTAACAACTTCAAAACAACTATCTTCAAGCCCCTCCACAGTCTCTCAAAAGACCGTGATTGCAAAAAGAAAGAAAGCCACAACAATTTCCAAAAAAAATAAAAACAAATGAGGCTGGTAATAAGGTTGAGGGAGAAAAAGAGGCTAAGGTGGCACCTCAGAGAAAGAATAGAGTAATAACCCTAAGACAAACAATCTATTGCCTCCCAAAAAGCAATGGAGGTTAAAAGGGAAAACAACAGACTGGAAGCATCCTCCCAAAAGGATGTTGACGTTGAAGATATTTCCCAACCAAGAAACAACAGGTAAAGAGTCTGCAAAATCTTCTGTACAACAATAGAAGATAAGCTAATATTAGAGAAGAAGTAAAAGAAAGAGAAAAACTGTGAGAGCACACACTATGTCTAATTGATGCTTCTCAAATTTAAATTCTTGAGGAACAACCAACATTCTAATCTATATTTTGTCCTCCTTCTTCTCGTATTCTTGATTCTTCAGAACCAACAGGTTCAAATCTACTTGATACTTTCCAAGAAGAGCCAACACTCCAAGAGATTAGTTCTCAAATGCACTGGT
Source organism: Centella asiatica (assembly GCA_014636745.2). Taxonomy (NCBI): domain Eukaryota; kingdom Viridiplantae; phylum Streptophyta; class Magnoliopsida; order Apiales; family Apiaceae; genus Centella; species Centella asiatica. The sequence continues at coordinate 7,080,652 of CM025782.1, forward strand.
CGGAGACTAGTCATTCACAAGAGACTAGTTCCTTACCAGTGACTAAAGCTTTTATTTCACAAGAGACTGACACACAAGAACTACTTGTTCAAAGTAGAAGTGTAGCCAGTTCTTAAGCTCTTATTGTCCATCCCATGGCTCACTTATTTGCCTTGGAGAGAACCCTAACCACATCATTGTTAAGGGACCTCCTCTCCTTGGTGCCATGGATAATTCTTCTTTACCTCCTTTTTCTTTAAGACTGAGTGCACCTATCCAAATTAGTGAGGTAAAGAGAATATCTAGTGAGAGTCAGGCTCCTAATCTAGAAAAAGGTGAGGTGAGTGAAAAACAAGAAAGTCATGATTTAGTAAGATTGGAAAAAGGTGAGGAAGAGAGTCTAGATGTTCAATCTAGGAAAAATGAGAGGGTATGAACAAGAATGAGATCCTTGAAGAAAATAAAAGAGAGAAATTAAATTTTTCAGTAGGTGAATTTTTTAAACCTGTTTCCACACCTTCGTCCACTAAAGCTCGTTAATGTTCTGATCCCAATGATGATAATACATTAGAAGATAATGACAAAAGATCTCAGCCAAGGGATGCAACACTTCAGATGCTAGCAAACATGTCAAATGTAGATTTTGAAGTATTGTATGGTCTTCAACAAAATCAGGACAGGCTGTCAGCACTGAAGAGACACACACTGTAGATGAACCTGTGGCTACAAAGGAACTAGAAGAGAATGTGGATGCTTGAATGGATGCAAGCTTCAAAAGTATCTTGGATGAGGCAACTGCATAACTCCGACAAGATTATTTGACCACATTAGGATTTAATGCAGTTGATCTCACTCCAAAAGCTCTTTATGAGACATTGATCAAAACATAAAAGAGAAACACGGAGCTCCAGCACTTCATGATACATGGTCTCAGAACTGAACCCTAGAATGTCCAAAATAGGGTGGAACTGGAAGTAGAGAAGATTATACAATGCAATGAAGGTCTTCTTCCCAGGAGGATGCTTACCTCAATAAAGAAGAAACTATATGAGCAGTCCAACACTAAGAAGCGACTTCAAGCTTTAGAATCTACTATTTAGTCCATTCTAATTTCTCAAACTCAATTATCTAATGATATTCAAGAGCTCAAATAACTCTTTCTTCTAGCCAACGCTACTATAGCTATTTCTTCCTTTCACCATAAGGATGCTGATGTCAAAAAGGGGGGAGAGTAGTCAGGTCAAAGAAAGTGAAGGCAGGAGGAGAGTTGTCAAAGGCGTAAACAAATTGATGGCTGATGTAATACCTCAGATTTAGATAATTACTATTATAACATTAAGACTATTAATAAATAAATTGTGGTCAAATTTAATTACGTATATAAGAAATTATTTCTTCATAAATACTACAAGAAATAATTTTTAGTCTTATCTGAATTAATTTATGTGGTAATATAAAATTACTACTATTTTTTTTAGTTAAGTTTTGGTATAAGATATCACTAGATCTAATTTACGTGATAGTAATATGAATTGTTACTATTTGATATTATGGAAAGAAGGCTAAGTAATGACTCCATAATGAGTAAGCATTATAGGTGTTGAGGTTCTCTTCAATGAGTAAGCATATTAAGAGCTGAGTCATTAGTAGGATGTACCACCATTTGACACCTATTAGTAACTCATACTTATCATACTTATGTGTAACCGTAATTGTTAGCATATTGTAGTAATTTAGTAGATTTCAAGTCCGATGTTAATCTAAGTAAGAAATATCTCAGATATTTTCTTTTCGTAGCACCTATATAAGGAGACTCATAGTACTCGTTTTCTTCACAACACTCTCAAATACATAAACTCCTTAAACTCATGATAATATTCCTCTAGCTTGTTCTGCAGTATCGGAAGCTTACCAGGTAAATACTAAGAGCTTTTATTAAGTTATTTTTTTTCAATATTTAATCATTTAGCTTGAATAAGAAACCTACATGAAACCTTGAACTATATCTTCCTTGTAGAGATAAACCACTTGGATAATCTCTATACTCTTAGAAATATTCTTCATATTGTTAGTCTCTGATGACTAAAAATGTTAGTCACCGATGGACAAAACATGTTAGTCTCCGATGAATAAATTGTTAGTTTCTAATGAATAAACTGTTAGTCTCCGATGAATAACTTATCCACTAATGAGTTATTTTAATCTACCGAGAAGTTTGGCGCTAAACAACTTTTCCTTGAGGAGTTTGACGATGACCAAATTATCCCCTGAGGGGTAGTTATCCCTTGATGGACAATAAATCTCCTGACAGATAGTTATCCCCTGATGGACAATACATCCCCCGACGGACAGTTATCCCCTAACGGGCAATGCATCCCCTGACGGGCAATGCATCCCCTAATGGGCAGTTAACCCCTGACGGGTAGTTATCCACTGATAAGTAAATTATCCCCCGATAGGTAATTTATCCCCTGATGAGTAAAATATCCCCTGTAAGTTATTCCCTGACAGCTATCCCCTGATAGCTATAAGTATCCCCTGATGGTTGTAAGCTATCCCCTGATGGTTGTAAGTATCCCCTGAAGACTGTAATCTATCCCCTGATGGCTATAAATATCCCTTGATGACTGTAAGATATCCCCTGATGGCTGTGAGCTATACCCTGATAACAAAAAGTTTATCCTCTGACAAGTAGAATTCATTCCCTGACGCAGACTTAGCATGACTTAAATATTATAACTTTATTAACTGAGCATGCTATAGTAGTTCTAATTTCTATTAAATCGTTTATGATTCATAAAACAGATTTCGCAGATCTAGCATATGTTATCACCTCAGTCAAGGAAAGTAATGTATTTGTTATTATTCTTTCAATGAATAACTTAGTTGTTCAATTATACATAATTTATTTCCAAGTGATACATTTATCATCTTTTCAATATATCACACAAATATTTATATAGATATAAAGGTAAGTATAATGTTTATCTCAAATTAAACACATGATCAATTAATTCGATTTTTGTCAAGCTATGACAGGCAACTGCTTAAACTTTTCTTCTTACGTATACATAATTGTTTCGTATGTGTACTAATAGAGAATTAATTATTTAACTGAAACTAATACTATTTTGAGAAATGTTTGATTTTAAATACCTTGTTTACAAGCATTTATCTGTTTCATGTTAATACATGACATTTTGAGCTATTCGGTTGTTACTATTCAGTTTTTACAAGGTTAATAAATACCTTATGACTTCACTGAGACTACAAGGATGCTGTGTGATCGCCTTGGTCAGTCCCCTGATGTCAAGACCCTCACTAAAATTACAAGGATGTTATGTAGTCACCTTGGTAAATTCCACTGAGGTGTCGAAATCCTATCCACTATAAGGAATTTACTATGAATAGGGGAATCAACCCGGATATGAGAATGGGATACTCTATTTCGGTCGGGCCCATGAGAATGTAGATGTAATTAAGTTTACTATTAAATGTCATACGTATGTGCATAGTAGACCACAATGAAATAGCATTGACCCATTATTATCTTGTGGTAAGAGATATTCTCAGTAGGCCCTTGTGTCGAACATAATTGACGATCAAGTAAGTCATAGTACTGAAAGACGTCATGAGAGAGACGATCAAGTAAGTCATAGTACTGAAAGACGTTATGAGAGAGACGATCAAGTAAGTCATAGTACTGAAAGACGTCCAAGGACTTATGTGGATTCCGTATTTCTTCATTTCAGAAGCATGATATTGCCAATATTTCTTCTATCCAAATATATGGATTCTCTCCATCTGAATTCATCAGTTGAGATCATAACATTA
>CM025782.1:7084864-7098940 GCA_014636745.2 Centella asiatica
GGGGGGTTGAATACAAGTTCTTTGAATTCTTTTCGATTACTTGTTCTTTAAGAAATTAACTCTTCTTGCGGAATATAAAGAACAAGAACTCAAATCAATTTATAAACAATTGCTTTTTATTGCTTTAACAATTGATTACAAATTCTAACAATCACAATAATATGATCATCAGCTTCTTTTCTTTTCTATATAGTAAAGATACAAAAACTAACCTATACAGCTTCGAATTACAATTCTCTGTAAACCTAATTACAGCTTCTCAAAAACTGAAATTACAATTAACTCAGTTTCTATTCTAAATCAATAATGATTCAGCTTCCTTATTCGAATCAAACACAATCTTTCCTTTTTTATTAGGAATAGATTTCTGGCTTGTTTTCTTACTAGCTACGTCTTCAATAATATCCTGTGTTATGCGGAAGACTTTCCTTATTCAATTTGAACTCTGTATCTCTCAGGGAATAAATCACGACTTAGTCCCCGACGCTTCATCTTTAGTCTCTAATGACATCATCACTAGTCTCTGGTCTTTTAGTCTCTGATGACATCAGGTTGTGTAGTCTCCGATAGAGTTATTAATCTCTGATGCTTTAAGACTTAATCTCGAATGACATCAACTTAGTCTCTGATGTTTTTAGACTTAGTCTCTGATGACGTAAGCTTTAGTCTCCGACAGGCAAAACTTAGTCTCTGATAGATAAAATCCTTAGTCTTTGACAAGTTTTCCCTAGTCTCCGATAAACCTTTTTGTAAACTCCAACGGATCAAATACACAGTTTGACTTGCTGAAGCTTTAATACAACTTTCCAGCAGTTACTTAAAAAAATAAAAAATGAATCTATCTCTTTACAGATAATAAACGAATTACAACTAAAAAGATAACTACTGGCTACAAAACTTCAGTGTTACTAATTAACACTTTCTATACATTTGTATATCTAAGTAATCTAAAGACGATCATCATCAAATGTTATAAAACCTAACAATCTCCCCCTAATTATGAATATCAGAATGATAAGCATAATTTCAAGGTTGATGATGATGTCAAAACTCAAACTTACAAGCATTACTTAGAATAAAGAATAAAGAATTACTAACTACAAATGTATCTGAATTAAGATCTTTGATCTGTCATATATTTAGCTTCCACCAAGACTCAGGTTTAAATCCTTTAAGTCTGGCTTCAAAATAAAAATTATAGCTTATTCAACAATCAACATACCTTCCAACACAACTGTTTACCTTCTATTTTTCCTCAGCAACTTCAGCCTATCTATCAACAACTTTTTCAGGATTAGTTTAGTTTCTTCTTCTGCATCTTTGAGTAGACTGATAAATCCTTCTATATGTCTCTCAGCGACACTGTTGATATCTCTATTGTAGTTGAAGAAGACTTTCTCTCCATGGAAAGTCTCATACCATAATCCAAGAGGTTTAGAATTAGCTTCTGGCACTGTGTCCACCTTATGCTTCACCTTTATCACCTTCTGAATCTGGCTTCTAAAATCCATGTTGAGATCAGATGTCTCAAGCGCAACAGTCAGCAACCACTTTAGATTTTCTTTGGTTTGTCCCTCCAAGGCTGGCTTCTCGAATTTCAAAGACTCTCTATCTTTTAAAAAGATATGAAGGAGTTCTTTGTTATTTTTACCCTTGATCAGATCTATATTCTTAGTACTCCTTTTCAAGGCCTTGATGATTTCTTCAGTGCTAGCCATTTCAACCTTATAAGACTTCCTTGATGGAACTGTTCGTGGCTTTGTTGGTCCACTCACAACTACTAAGGCAGTCTCGGTTGGCCTTGGAGATTCTTGAGCGATAGGCTTCTTGATAGGTGTTTTGATCACAGGTTTCTTTGTAGATTCCTGGACCAAAGTTTTTCTTCTTGATTTGTTTTCAGCCTCTTCCATCTCCTTATTTTTCTTCTTGGTGATGGCTGCTTTCTGTGCACTTGATCTCCTTGTAGAGATTTTCTTCTTCTTTGCCTCCTCCTCCTCCCTTGCTACTGCCATGTCCTCATCCTCTTGTTGTTTTTGAGCTAATAGAGCATCAGCTTCTATCAGTTTCTGCTCTTGAGGATAAACCAACTCCACTTTCCCATCCACTATCGGTTCAACTGGAGTGAGAAAATGAGCAGTCTTCATGGCATCCCCCATTAGCTTAGGCTATCCTGGTTGAGTAGTGGTTTTCTTCTTTGGTTCCTCAACCATGACTCCCTTGCCTTTGTCCTTTGTGCTTGAGGCTTGTGCAGTGGAAGGAGGAGATGTTGTTGTTGGAAGTTGTGTTGTTTTTGTTGACTTTGTTGTTGTTGCTTGAAGATCAGAATGTTTCTTTAAGATCCTCTCCGTCATTGCTTACAATTCTGCATCAAGGACTGGAACAGGACCAGATTTTGGTTTTTCACTAGTACAAAACTAATCGTATGCGTCGGTTAAATAACATATTTTGCGTCGGTTATGGGGAGGCGCATATGGAGGAGACGCAAATATGCATAACCATATGCGTCGGTTAAAGATGCGACACAAAAAAAGATTATTTGCGTCGGTCCTTTATACAGACGACACAAATAGTTAGTCATTTGCGTCGGTTCTTCAAAGGAACCGATGCAAATGATAAGTTTATAAAAATTCATTTTAAAAATAAATTAATACATATGCGTCGCACTTTTAAAAGAACCGACGCAAATAAAGAGTATCATTTGCGTCGGTTCTTTATAGTAACCGACACAAATGATAAGTTTATAAAAATTCATTTTAAAATAAATTAATAAATATGTGTCGCACTTTTAAGAGAACCGATGCAAATTATAGTTTCATTTGCGTTGGTTCTTCCCCATAACCGACACAAATGAGCGGTTGAATAAAATTCATTTTAAAAATAATTTAATCCATTTGCGTCGTACTTTTAAAAAAACCAACGCAAATGATTTTTTTTTTTTCAAATTTTCGTTTTAAAAATAAAATATCCAACCTGTACATTAAAAAGGATACATTCTAATGCCACAACCAGCCAAAATAGTACAAAATTCAACCATTTCAATATTTGCAAAACAGGAATATATACAAATCCAAATTTACAAACTGTTCAAAACAGGAATATTTACAAACTGTCCAAATGTACAAACTGTCCAAATATGAAAAGGTCACATACAATGACTCATAAAAAATTCTGCAAACAAGTCTCTAATTTCATCTATATCAAACTGAGTATATGACTCTTTTGCACTCAAACCCTGTAGAATATTATAAAAAAGAAACAAGTAAGCATATAATTAAAACCAATATACAAGGTACTTTGTTATTAGATTGAAATAGTTAATTGCATGCATATAATTAAAAACAATATACCTCAGTCCATTTTGTATATGGAGCTCGTTGATGTAACTTGACGATGTCATACATGTACCTCATGACATAGTAGCTGCATTCAACACTTCCTTGTTGTTGAGGACACTATATAAATAGTCAAATTGATTAAAAATTTAATAATAAATTATATTACAGGAACCAACAAACTCAACTTTGTTTGGATAAGTTAGCAAGTATTTTTTACCTTAACCTCTTTCGTATACCAATGCAACTTATTATTTCTCTTCTTGCCACCTTGAGCAACATATGATCGAAATGCCCTACAAAATTATATATATTATATATGAGTAAATAAATATGTTAAAAGAGCTTACACATTTAACTTATATTAATAACTTAGAAATTAATATATAATTTACTTACACTGCAAATGCTGTCTTGATTGGCATATTCCTTTCCTTCTTCAATGAGTCGAACACATATATTGCATTGTTCTCACATGATATAAGAAACAACATCCAATGCTCCCCACATTTTTACAAAGTAAATAACAATGTTAAATTATATCAATGAACAAGCTAGCTAGAATAAATTAAGCCCACCATTTTTATGTTCTTACTGTTGGAAGTACGGCCCTAAGATGAATTTGGATCCCCGGCAACCTAGAAAAATATCCGCAATGTATCGACTTGTGCCATCTGGATCATTTACTGCATTTGCCACTTTTTGAGGACACAGGAATCCAAAGGCATTAGATCCCTTAGTCATCTCCTTCAGGTACCTTAAATATAATATACAAATTACTAATTAGTTAGTTTATAAAATAAATTTGTATAAAAAAAAAGATAAATGAGAATGTATGAAAATTATAGTCTCACCTCATGAAAATTTGTATGACACTTATATTCAACCATTCCATTTTACAGAATTGGATGATATCTTCGCTCGCGACGTATATCAGTTCTTCAACTTCCTTCGGAGCATCAATGCATGAATCATAATCTAATGGCACTGAAATTAAGTCGTCCGAGGAAGGCAACGCCATAATCAATTGATGTAAGTATTTACATGTTGGAGTCAAGTTCTGATCCACGTTAGTAGCCGACCCTTTGTTACTACGAACTTGGTTATTTTTGACGGGGGGAGACCCAAACTCTTTACCCTCACTAGTACAAAACTGATCATATGCGTCGGTTAATTAAAATATTTTGCATCGGTTACGAGGAGACGCATATGGAGAAGACGCAAAAACTTAAATATTTTGCGTAAGTTAAAGCCACGACGCAAAAACGAAGAATTTGCGTCGGACCTTTATAAACCCGACGCAAATAATAGTGTCATTTGCGTCGGTTATTTAAAAATAACCGACGCAAATGATTGTTTTATAAAAATTCATTTTAAAAATAATTTAATCTATTTGCGTTGGTCATTTTAAAATAACTGACACAAATGATTGTTTAATAAAAAATTCATTTTAAAAATAATTTAATCTATTTGCGTCGGTTATTTTAAATTAACCGACGCAAATTATTGTTTTATAAAAATTCATATTTTAAATAATTTAATCTATTTGCGTCGGTTCTTTTAAAATAACCGACGCAAATGATTGTTTTTTTTAAAAAAAAATTTCTTTTTAAAAATAAAATATCCAACCTGCACATAAAAAAGGATACTCGATATGCCACAATAAGCCAAAATAGTACAAAATTCAACCTCTTCAATATTTGCAAAACAGGAATATATACAAATCCAAATTTACAAACAGTTCAAAATAAGAATATTTACAAACTGTTCAAACTGCATGTCCAAATGTACAATATGCAAAGGTCACATACAATAACTCATAAAAAAATCTGCACATATGTCTCTAATTTCATCAAGATCAGACTGAGTATACGACTCTTGTGCACTCAAACCCTGGAGAAATAAAAAAGAAACAATTTTGCATATAATTAAAACCAATATACAAGGTACTTTGTTAATAGATTGAAATAGTTAATTGCATGCATATAATTAAAAACAATATACCTCACTCCATTTTGTAAAGGGAGCCCGTTGATGCAACTTGACGATGTCATACATGTGAGAACCCGAAAAAAACTTTAAATGTATTTTATGATAAGAAATAATTTTATTTTGTCTTATTATATTTTTGCATGGAAGTTAGCCTTTTCAAATATGAATAATGAATTCATATCTACAATAAAAATTTTATGATGATGTAATATCCATGATTATTAGGTTAAGTTCCTTAAAATGGTATGAAAAACGGGGTTAGCAAATCCCATATTAGATTATATTGATCAGCATGGAGGAAGAGGAGAGGGTTACGTAAGATTGGTGATTACGTGTTTGATTAGAAATTGTTTAGGTGGCTAAGTCTTCATGCATGTAGGACAACAACTGTTTGCTGTCAAGAAGTCATGATGAACAGCCGTTTTACCGTCCAGATTAACCAATCATTTTATTTTAAAGCTTAGTCTTAACCTACTGCTCTTGAACTCTATAAATACCTCATTTGAGATGAAATTTTAATTCTTTTACCAAAATTTCTCTTTTGAGACTTTCGTTTAAACTTATCATCTCCATAAATTTCTAAGTTCTTCTTTCGGAAAATTATTCTCAGACAAGCTTTGATTTCACCTTTAAGAACGAAGAGGTAAGAACCTGATACTCTACTCAGTTTCTTTCGTGCATAGCATCAAAGATGTATGCTAAGTTTTTATTCTTTTGCATTTTCATGACACATCCTAGGCTGAGTTTGTTCATGATAAGCCTTCCATGGTAGCAAAAGCAAGCTCTAATGTTAGTCTCTGATGAGATACTCTGTTAGTCTCTGATGAGATACTCTGTTAGTCTCTGATGAAGACGTCAGCCTTAGTCTCCGATAGGCTAAAGCTTAGTCCCCGATGACATCATTAGTCTCTGATGAGTTGTTTAGTCCCCGATGACGTCAGCCTTAGTCTCCGACAGGCTAAAGCTTAGTCCCCGATGATGTCATTAGTCTATGATGAGTTGTTTAGTCTCCGATGACGTCATCAGTCTCTAATGGGTTATTTAGTCTCGGATGACGTCACCCTTAGTCTCCGATAGGCTAAGTTTAGTCTCTGATGACGTCATCCGTAGTCTCTGATAGACAAAAATTTCTTAGTCTCCGATGAAGGAATTCTTAGTCTCCGATGAAGGAATTCTTAGTCTCCGATAAAGGAATTTCCTAGTCTCTGATGGGCAAAAATATGTTAATCTCTGATGGTTGAGGATATCAGTCCTTGACGAGTTTGATAACAAGAAGATTATTCCTCGATGTACAGTCTGTTATCAAGACTATAAAACATGATTTTCCTAAAATTATTTCATGATGTTATTATGTCAGATTTAAGACATTCTAAGGACATCACATACACATTTTCTTTCATAAATTCTTATTAAGGTATTAAAATATTACTTGCATAATTTACATAATCTTTCACTCACGAGTAAATTGAATTTGATTGAGTGCAAAGGACCGAGGCAAGTATATACATTCAATCTGATGCTTATTTCAATTTAACGCATTATCATTTGATTCGATATGCGTGCAAGACTTGATTATATGTTTCAATTGTTTTTAAGAATGAGCATGTTATGCTTTAAATTCCGCTAGCATGATATGAATGATAATGCATGGATATAACTGAGTTTTGATTTTCAGCTAATTCTAAATCTTATATCTATGCAAATATATGAGAATGATATGTCCCTTAAATGGGTTATGTCACATGGATGGCTAGAGGGAAGGAAAGGTGCTAATTTGTTCTTCACCTGACCTAGAGAAAATTTATGTGACTACGTACGTTCACACAAGGAGGGATCATGAGACCACAGTTAGGCCAGCTGTATACCGTATGGTTAGTAGATCCAACGGGTTTAGCCCCCGATGGATATTTTTACTTCAAGGAAGTTATGCTTTGTTTTAAGAAGGATTACACAATTGTTTATCATCAGTAATCCTGAAGATTCTTAAAGATCTCTGAGGCATTAGTACTATTTCACCAAGCCTCTCAACAGAATTGAATCTTTTGAAACATTCCAGATTTACTTACCCAAATTATTTGTATACTTGCTGGGCGTAAATCGCTCATACTTGTTGAATTTTAATGTCTTGCAGAGCAGAATATAAAGGCTGAGCCCTCTGACAAGGGGAAGGCAAAGATGATTGGTTACTAAAGTTGGCTAACCCTTTGTAGTGCCGATAAGAAAGGAAGAAAGGAAGATGATCTGAGAAGTGATATTTTGTATTATAGTATAGACATAGAATAGCTTTCGCTAAAAATGTAATATTTTGGGTTGTAATAACTCTTTAATATTGTTTCTTTCAATATTTAGAATATGAATGGATGTGTGGTTATCCTTTCCTTCTTTTGACGAAGCCCTGATCCTAGTGAGGGATTATGGGGTCGTCACAATACATGTACCTCATGACATAGTAGCCGCATTCAACACTTCCTTCTTGTTGAGGACACTATATAAATAGTCAAGTTGATTAAAATTTTAATAAGAAATTATATTAAGAACCAACAAAATCAACTTTGTTTGGATAAGTTAGCAAGTATTTTATACCTTAACCTCTTTCGTACACCATTTCAACTTATTTTTTTTGTGCTTGCCACCTTGAGCAACATGTGATTTAAATGCCCTACAAAATTATATATATTATAATATATGAGTAAATAAATATGTTAAAAACGTTTTACACATTTAACTTATATTAAAAACTTAGGAACTAAAATATAATTTACTTACACTGCCATTACATTCTTTTTCGGCATATTCCTTTCCTTCTTCAATGAGTAGTACACATATATTGTGCTTTGCTCACAAGATATGAGAAACAACAGCCAATGCTCACTACATTTTTACAAATTAAATAACAATGTTAAAATATATCAATGAACAAGGTAGCTACAATAAATTAATCCCACCATTTTTATGTTCTTACTTTTGGAAGTACGACGCGAAGATGAATTTGGTTCCCCGGCAACCTAGAAAAATTGACGCAATGTATCGACCAGACACGTCTGGATCATTTTTTGCATTTGTCAATGCTTGAGGACACAAGAATCCAAATGCATTAGATCCCTTAGTCATCTCGTTCAAGTACCTTAAATAATACAAATTACTCATTAGTTACTTTATAAAATAAACCTATATATCAGCTAAAAAAAAAAGATAAATGAGAATGTATGAAAATTATAGTCTCACCTCATCCAAATTTGTACGACACTTATGTTCAACCATTCCATTCTACAGAATTGGATGATATCTTCGCACGCGACGTATATAAGTTGTTCATCTTCCTTCTCAATTGAGTTGTCATAATCCAATGGCACTAAAATTAAGTCCGAGGAAGGCAATCCCATAATCATTTGTGCTAAATATTTACATTTTTCACTCACGTTCGGATCAACATCAGTAACTAACCCTTTGCTACGAACTTCATTATTTTTGGTGGGGGGGGGGGGGGGGGGGGTGTGCCTTCACCCGTACCCGGGAAGCTTGATTCCTAATTAATTAGATATAAAGTGTTAAACAATAACATTTACATGAATTTAATGAATTAACAACAATCATTTATAATTAATAATGTTAATTTGAAATTTGTTACCTGCCCCAACAGTACAAGTCGTTTAGGCCACTGAACAAAGCTACCTAATGTGTCACCTACTCTTGTATGATCATACGTAGGCACAGGACAAAGCTACCTAATCCGTTTGAGTATTTGCATCAAAGACCGAAACACCTTCATCCCACAAAAGTTTTAAATCTTCAAGAAGCGGCTGAAGATAAACATCTATGTTATTCCCAGGTTGTTTAGGCCCTGAGATTAACAAGGACAACATAATATACTTGCGCTTCATACACAACCAAGGAGGCAAATTATAAATCACCAAAAGAACTAGCCATGTGCTATGTTGACAGCTTAGAGTGCCATAAAGATTCATCTCCTCATTACAAAATCCAAGTCGTAGATTCCTAACTTCTCCACCAAATTCAGGAAACTTATAATCAATGGTTCTCCATTGTGGAGAGTCACCCGGGTGTCTAAGCATCCCATCTGATTTCCTCCCTTTCGCATGCCACCTCAAATGTTTTGCGTCTTTTGCATTTGCAAATAGGCGTTTGAATCATTGCACTATGGGTAAATACCAAACCGCCTTGCTAGGAGCCCTTTTTTTATCATCCTTAGAAGAATCATTACCCTCCAGCTTGTACCGAGATGCTCCACACTTAGGACATGTGTGTAAATGTTCATTCCCATTTCAAAACAACACACAGTCATTTGGACATGCATGTATCTTCTTTACGTCCATACCTATAGGACACAACATCTTCTTTGCCTCGTACGTGGAACTGGGAAGCTCGTTATTCACCGGAAGTATTTCTCGTAAAAGTTTTAACAATTCTGTAAAACTCTTGTCACTCCATCCATTCTTGACTTTCAACTTGCACAACTTCAAAGTTGTTGACAACCTTGTCAAGTCGTCACTGCATCCAGGATACAAAAGTTTCTTAGAATCGCAGACCAAACTCTCAAATATATCCGGTTGTGGCATCATATGGTCTTGGAGATCTTGTATCATATCTTCCACCCTATCCATGTCCACATCATCTTCATCATTATCGATCGAATTATCGCACTCGGTTGCATAATTTGACCTTGTGCTACCAGTCATATAAAAGTCTATTCCCTCGCCATGCCAAATCCACTTCGTATAACCCTTCTTAAAACCCCGACGAAATAAATGTTCATGCACTGTCTCTGCGCTCGAATATTTTTTTAAATTACCATAAAGGCGGCACGGGCACACAATCATGTCTTCTTTTCCATGTTCCTTTCTGATTTTTTGGTGTTGAACTGCACATATAATAAACTCGTTAACTCCTCTCACATATGCGTTATCGTTACACAATATATTGTACATCCATGTTTGACGATCCATGTATAACTAAATAACCACAATGATTAACTAAGTAAGCATAGGGATTGTATAGATATCATACATAAGATGCGGACAAACAATAGTTCAAGCAAACATACTGATATTTTAAATAATGCCTGTGATGAATGTATTATTTTAATTAACAATTACTTACACAACAAAGCTGAGCTCTCAGACGGAAACATTAAAGAAAGAAACCTACAAAATTTCAGCCAAGTTTCCTGCCAAAGACGATCTCGCTCTCTCTCCTCTCTTACCAGGCCAAAATAAAAGTTTTAACTTATATCACTTTTTAATAACTTAAATATGCGTCGGACAAAGAAGAAAACCGACGCAAATAACATAACCATTTGCGACAGATATTTAAATCAACCGACAGACATACATGAGAGTATTGCGTCGGGTCTTTAACCGACGTGACACAAATGTGTTTTTGTTTATATTTTTTAATTATTTCTCATCTTTGGCGTCAGTTATACTAAAGAACCGACGCAAATACTCAAACAATATTTTTTAATTATTTAATTAAAATATAATTATTTTTAGTTATTTATTTTTTTAATTATTTTTATAGTGTTTGCATCGGTCATTTAAAAGAAATGACGCAAATAATGAACACTATTTGTGTCGGTTCTTTAAACAAGCGACGCAAATGTGTTATTAATTTATTTTTTAATTATTTTTTTAGTTTTTGCATCGGTCCTTTAAAAAAAACGACGCAAATACCTAACACTATTTGCGTCGGTTCGTTAAACAAGCGACGCAAATGTGTTATTAATTTTTTTATAGTTTTTGCGTCAATCCTTTAAAAGAATCGACACAACTACAGTTTGTTTTATTTACCATAATGCCACCGTTCTACTATATGCGACAGTTCTATTAGAGAACCGACACAAATAAGGCGACGCATATGTTGGTATCTGTACTAGTGCCTTATCCTATAAGATGGGATCCTAATTAGATATAAAGTTAAACAATAACATTTACATGAGTTAAATGAATTAACAACAATCATTTATAATTAATAATGTTAATTTGAAATTTGTTACCTGCCCCAACATTACGAGTTGTTTAGGCCACTGAACAAAGCTACCCGCTGCGTCACCTACTCTTGTATGTTCATGCGTAGGCACGGGAAGCGGAGCTTGTTGAAATTCAGGACAAATGTCATCAATGGATACTCTAACATTGTTGAGCTCCATTTGGTGACCGTGAACAACATTACCCGACCCATTTGTTGGAAAAGCAGTCCCAATAGCCACAATCACTTTGCCGGTCTTAGCAATCACATAGAGACGACATGGAGTCGACTTCTATGTTAATTATATAAAAAAAATTTAGTTAGGATCATATAGTGCACTTATATGATAACTTATGATTGAAAGACATAGAAAAGAGTAAAAATAAGTATACCTTTATTTCAAAGAATGGATCCACCGAGTGGGAGCTACTTTGAATCACGTCAGTTGTTGGAGTTGTTAGAGTTTGTTGGGGAATAGGCATTCCCATCTGGCTTATGTGATTGAAGATGCCCACAAGCTGACTTTGCAATGTACCAATCAGGTCTTTGTATTTCATGTCCATTTCATACATTTGAGATTGGTACTGTTGCGCAATTCGATTGGCCACTTTTGTTTCTATTGCTTGAGTTATCGTAGACAACTCATCCATTGATATTAGGCCTTTACGGGACTTGCCTCTGTCCGTCCCGAATACATCCTTCATGCGCACGGTTCCTCCAAACCCTCTTACACGCCCACCGTGCTCCTTCTTTCCAAGTGCACATGACAATATGTCATCATGCCCGTGAGGAGTCCACGAACCTTCGAAGGCTTTGTCTTTCCATTCCACCTGTTTCAAAATCAATTTAACGATTAATATTTTAAGCATAACTATAAATATAAATATTTTTAAATTAACAAAATACTCTTACCATTTTTTGAACAACATCCCTAGTCTCGTCCTTGGGAAAATAATAACTTTCACCTTCATCCCTCTTCCTAACTCTCGCTCGAATCCAATCGTAACTACGATCAGTTCAATTGGTTGATAAAATTTTTGAATTAACTAATTCGGACAAAGGTAGAGAATCAAGAGGGACATCAACCATCCACTTCGATTTTTTCGCTGCATATCCATGTCTTCCCAGATAATGTGGATACTTATTAAACTTCTGGTTTTCACGTGCCTTCTCACTTTTAGTCTGTTAGAAAATAAAACAATAATATAAGTAAACAGTCCCTGTTCAACATAATATTATCTGAAAATCAATAATAATATAAATATCAAAATAATATAAATATCAAAATAATATACTTGAAATTCTTCACTTTGATGATCATGAATGAATTTATCCCATTGCTCTCGAGTTATGAATTCATATTTCTCGCAAGGGTCTTTGTCTACACGCAAGTATCGGCAAACTAACCTTGACTTGAAATCCCTCCAAATTTTCCCTGCAGATTTTAATACGTCCTTCCGTCTCGCATCATCCGTTATATTCCACTCAGTCTAAAATACTCAAATCATGCATATAAGTAACTTGTAATAAAATTTGAACGACAATATATGTTAAAACAACTAATTATTCTTTTCAATTCATACCTTAATATCTTCCCAAATCGTATCCTTTAGTCCATCACTGACTTCTTGCCAACTCTGAATATTAATGTCAACCTGAACTCTAACTAGTGCTCCAATGTACGACTTAAATGCAACAACATATGTTCCAATGGGAACACCAAGATCATCAAACTTAATCACTTTCTGCACTTGTTTATTTGCAAAATTTTCTTTCAATGTTTTGCAAGATGTTGGACCTCTAGTTTTTTTAGTAGGTCTCTCACTCGAACTTCGGTGGTCCATGATAATTGTAAACTACAAACTACAACAGAAAATGTCAAAAACATCAAATTTAAATATAAACTACAGAGTTAACTTTTACAATTACAGTGCAATAGGAAATCTTATAGGATTAAATTTACTAGGATTAAATTTATTACAGTGCATTCGTAGTGCACTGTAATTACAGTGAATCCCAACAGTGAAGTACAGAATGCTTCAACAAGCAACTTTGGCGAAAAAAATTCTCAATTAACAGTATGTATTGTTCA
The DNA here is from genome assembly GCA_014636745.2 of Centella asiatica. Lineage (NCBI taxonomy): Eukaryota > Viridiplantae > Streptophyta > Magnoliopsida > Apiales > Apiaceae > Centella > Centella asiatica. The sequence goes on from CM025782.1 coordinate 7,098,266, forward strand.
ATCATCAAGAAAATAAGAAGGTGCCAATTTGTAACACGACATAAAAAAATGCAAAAATATTGCCAAAAATTACAGTGCATCCTAACAACAAAAACAAAAGACACACAAACAAAACACATAGTATATCGCAGTGCTTCCATTCAAAAGAAACACAAACAGAACACATAGAAATACAAATAGAACACATATATCACAAGACACACTTTGGGGCTTTAAACAAATGTTGTATCAAAACAAAAAACAGAAAAAGAATGTAAATCGCGCAGTTCAGTTGAAAACAAATTATGTACTTCTTTCACTTGTAACAAATCCGAAGTCGATTACAGTGTATTCGCCAGAAACTGAAATGAAAATGTATCTTTATTGATTAAGAAATTGAAATGGAAATGTATGCAGCTCGTATGCAGTGTATGCAGCTTCTGAAGATTTAGGGCAAAGCAAATGTTATGTCGCGCAAAGGAAATGAATAGGCGGTAAAAAGAGGGGCAAATGAAAAATATGCCTTGAAATCAAATAATAATATAAAATAAAAAAATTATACACATTTGCGTTGGTTCTTTTAAAAACCCAACGCATAAACCCAATAATTGCGTTGGGGCTTTAAGAGGACCGACACAAATGAGTTATTTTTTTTTAATATACGATTTATATTAATATATTACATAATAATCTAAA
>CM025782.1:7107595-7123883 GCA_014636745.2 Centella asiatica
TATATATTCGTATTTCCTTCCAAAGGACTCTATTTCATACAGATTACTAATATATAATTTAAAGTCATGATTTAATTAAATCAATCTTATCGATATATTAAAATCATTGACATTTAAATTATATCTCCTTTAATGAATGTTCTTTGTGTGTGACCCTGTAGGTTGTTATTACGTTGGCTATAATTTTAAATCATATTATAAAATTATAAACAGTGAGCGGCATCTAGTAATACATCACTGTTACCCAAGTAATAATAAAGTCGTAGATTCAACATTACCTTTCGTGACCAATGTTTCAATGTAATTTAATCCTTTTAACCATGATATCTAAGATTAAATTCAAGGCATGGATGTGTCATCCTCTTCATAATTTAATCTCAGTTTTCTTGATCAATGAGTAAACTATATGAAACAAATCTCTATTTGAGCATGGCCATGCTTTTCATAGTCTCACTCAATCAGGAGGCCTATAGATATCACCCCTAATTTATAGGAGGGTTAAATTCCATCTACATCATTCTCATTTCTCACATAGCTCATTATGCATCCAACCATCACCTTTATCGTCCACCCGGTTAAAGGTGACTTTTGATAATGTCAAAATGCATAACTCCTTATGTAGAAATGTCATGACTTCAGGTCAAAGGACCATTACATCATTGTCACTATGAGAATTACTTATGACACATAGCATAACGCTCCATGTAGAATTCTCATGGTAGGTCTGTCCAGTACTATGTTCTCTAACATGTACCTATGTATCAACTTAATATATCTCGTATATATTTATGACCAATGAGATATGGCCATCAGTTAATCCACATACTAGTCTCAATGTATTATTGTTGTCCCACTGACAATGATACTCGACTAGGGACATTTAAGAATAATGATACATTACATACTTATATGATCTCATATTCAAGTCACATACTTGAATTCATATAAATAGTATCATTCTTCTAAGGACATTTATTATGTTAACATTTATATAACGCAGTAAATAAAACATAATAAATTATCATTTAACCAAAACATAACATAAATATAGTGTCACAATCATTACATGATTGGCCACTAGGGCATACACTCTAACAATCTCCCACTTGCACTAGAGCCAATCATTCATGTATCTAATACTAATAGCAATAGTGTGACCATCGTGCTTCTGCTGCGACAAAGCCTTGGTCAGTGGGTCTGCAACATTTTCTTCTGTCGGTATTTTGCAAATATGTACATCACCTCTCTCGATAATTTCTCGAATGAGATGAAAACGCCTAAGTATATGCTTGGATCGTTGGTGAGATCTAGGTTCCTTCGAGTGTGCAATGGCACCATTGCTATCACAGTAGAGATCTACTGGATCAACAATAGAAGGAACAACACCAAGTTTAGTAATGAACTTCTTTATCCATACAGTCTCCTTTGCTGCATTGGAAGCAGCAATATACTCAGCCTCTGTTGTAGAATCGACAACTGTCTCTTGCTTTGAACTCTTCCAGCTCACAGCTCCACCATTAAGGCAAAACACGTAGCCTGACTGTGACTTATAGTCATTGTTGTCAGTTTGGAAACTAGCATCAGTGTAACCATTTACTGCCAGTTCCTCTTCACCTCCATATATCAAGAATGCATCCTTAGTCCTTTTGAGGTATTTTAGGATATTCTTGACTGTTGTCCAGTGACCTTCACCTGGATTTGACTGGTATCTGCTCGTCATGCTCAAAGCATACGAAACATCAGGACGCGTACATAACATTGCGTACATGATAGATCCAATTGTTGAAGCGTAAGGAATCTTACTCATGCGATTCTTATCATCTTGTGATTTAGGACATTGAGCTTTAGAGAGCGTTACTCCATGCGACATGGGTATGTAACCTCTCTTAGCATCTTGCATGCTGAACCGTTTCAACACTTTATCAATGTATGTACTTTGACTTAAGCCAAGCATCTTTCTCGATCTATCTTGATAGATCTTGATACCTAGAATATAGGTTGCTTCACCCAAGTCTTTCATGGAGAAACATTTTCCCAACCATGTCTTGACTGCTTGTAAGGAAGGAATGTCATTCCCAATAAGTAATATGTCATCGACATATAATACTAGGAATACAATATGGCTCCCACTAAACCTTTTGTAAACACAAGGTTCATCTTCATTCTTGATAAAGCCAAACTCTTTGATTGCTTCATCAAAACGAAGATTCCAGCTTCGAGATGCTTGCTTTAATCCATAAATGGATCTTTGTAGCTTACATACCTTTCCAGCATCCTTTGGAGTGACAAAACCCTCGGGTTGTGTCATATACACATCCTCAAGCAGATTTCCATTAAGGAAAGCTGTTTTGACATTCATCTGCCAGATTTCATAGTCATGAAAAACTGCAATAGCAAGTAAGATCCTGATGGATTTAACCATGGCTACTGGAGAAAAAGTCTCATCATAGCCAACACCTTGAACTTGTTTGAAACCTTTTGCTACCAATCGCCCTTTATAGGTTTGTACATTGCCATCCATGTCAGTTTTCTTCTAGAAAACCCACTTGCACCCAATTGGTTTTATCCCTTTAGGTGGGTCAACCAAAGTCCATACTTGGTTGGCATACATGGAGTCCATTTCAGATTTCATGGCTTCAAGCCATTTCTCAGATTGAAGTCCGTTCATAGCTTCGGTATTTTGTGGTTCTCGAATTTCTTCGAGTTCTATATGCCTCACATTGTTTTATTTAGAGAAAAATTCTCTTTCTAGGAAAACTCCAGTGCGAGCAATAAACACTTTGTTCTCTGAAGGTTTATAGAAATAATACCCTTTTGTTTCTTTAGGGTATCCCACAAAATTACACTTATCTGATTTAGGTCCGAGCTTGTCGGAAGCTAAACGCTATACATACACTTTGCATCCCCAAATCTTCATAAAAGACATACTAGGACATTTCCTAGTCGACATCTCATATGATGTCTTTTGAACCGTCTTTGTAGGAACACGGTTAAGTGTAAAGGCAACAGTTTCTAGGGCGTGACCCCAGAAGCTTATCGGAAGATCTGCATGACTCATCATGGATCGTACCATGTCTAACAAGGTACGATTCCTCCTTTCAGACACACCATTCCATTGTGGTGTTCCTGGTGGAGGGAGTTGTGATATAATACCGCACTCTTTAAGAAGATTATCAAAATCCTGGCTCAAGTATTCACCACCTCGATCTGATCGGAGGGCTTTTATACTTTTGTCAAATTGGTTTTGTACTTCATTTTTGAATTCTTTGAACTTTTCAAAAGATTCGGATTTGTGTTTCATAAGATACACATATCCATATCTACTGAAATCATCAGTAAATATAATAAAGTAATAAAATCCAGATCTAGCTTGCGAACTCATGGGTCCGCATACATCAGTATGTATAAGGCCCAATACATCGCTGGCCTATTCACTATGTCCAGTGAAAGGTGCCTTAGTCATTTTTCCCAACAAACAAGACTCGCATACATCATATGATTCAAAATCAAATGAGTCCAAATACCCATCTTTATGGAGTTTGGATATGCGTTTCTCACTGATGTGGCCGAAACGACAATGCCAGAGATAAGTCGGATTAGAATCTTTCAATTTTAGCTGTTTAGTATTTATATTATAGATGGGCATTTGTAAATCAAGAACATAAAGACCATTAAATAATTGTGCTACTCCATAACACATTTCATTTAAATAAAAGGAACAACTGTTGTTCTTTATTATAAACGAAAAACCTTTCTTGTCCAATCAAGAAACAGAAATAATATTCCTGCTTATAGCAGGCACATAATAACAGTCTTCAAGTTCTAATACTAGCCCAATGGGCAAAGACAAATGGTAAGTTCCTACAGCTAATGCAGCAACTCTTGTTCCATTTCCAACACGTAGGTCTACCTCGCCTTTAGCCAATGGTCTACTTCTTCGTAGTTCCTTCACATTTACACAAATGTGAGAACCACATCCAATATCAAATACCCAAGATGTAGAAGTAGATAAATTGACTTTTATAGCATATATACCTGAATCGGAAGTCCTTCCTTTCTTCTTCTTTAGATCTTCTAGGTAAGCATAACAATTCCTTTTCCAGTGTCCAGGCTTTCCACAGAAGTGACAATTACCTTCTTTAGCTATTCCACCTTTAGTGTGACGACCCCAAAATCCCTTAATGGATCAGGGCTTCGTCAAAAGAAGGAAAAGATAACCATACATCCATTCATAGCATAAATACTGGATAAAGGCAGTATTAGAGAGTTATTACAACCCAAGAATAATACAATTACCGCGGAAGCTATTACATCATCTTTAATTACAAACCAAAATCAACACTACTTCTAATATCTTCCTCCCTTCCTTCATATCTTCCTTCCTTCCTCAGTCTTATCAAAAGAGTAAATAACTTAGTAGTTTATCATCTTTGTTTTCCCCTTATCAGAGGGTTTAGCCTTAGCGTTCTGTCCTGCAAGACATCAAAATTCAACATGGGTGAGCGATTTACGCCCAACAAGTATATACACATCGAAGAAGTATATAAGCAATTTAAAAGAATGTATCTGGAACATCGAAGGAAGTTCAAGTCTGTTTATGAGGCTTGGTGAAACAATGCCAAGACCTCGAAAACCTTCAAAGATCATTGAGGATTCACTGATGATACACAACATGTGATCCTCCTTGAAGAAAACAGGTATACACCTGAGTATAACTTTCTCAAAATATCCATCGGGGGCTAAACCCGTGGATCTGCTAACCATACAGTACACAGGTGGCCAAACTGGCCTGCATGATCCCTCTTGTGTGGACTACGTAGTCACTTATCATTCCTCTAGGTCAGGTGAAGAACACATCAGCACCTTTCCTTTCCTCTTGCCAACCATATGGCATAACCCATTTAAGGGACATCATTCTTATTCGTTTGCACAGATATAAGTTTGTAACATAGTTGAAATTCAAAGCTCATTTATATCCATGCATCATCATTCATATCATGCTAGCGGAATTTAAAGCATAGCATGCTCATTCATAAAAAAAAAAATTTAAAACATAATTCAAGTCTTGCACGCATATCGAATCAAATGATAATGCGTTAAACTGAAATAAACATCAGATTGAATGTATATACTTGCATCTACTTGCAATTAAACATAAGATTGTGAATATACTTGCCTTAATCCATTGCACTCAATCAAATTTAATTTACTCGTGAGTGGAAAATTCTGTAAGAATATACATATCATAAGATGAATTTAATATCTTGGTTAAAGTATGAGAGAAAATGCACATGTGATGTCCTTAACTTTTAACGTCTCAATTTGATATAAAAGCTGTTGAGGTTAAGAAATCATTTAAAACATCTTAAAATAATTTAAGAAAATAATATTTTATAGTTTCAAAAACAAACTGTGCATCAGGGAATTACTTCACTTTAACTCATCGGAGACTACGGATTACGTCATCAGGGACTAAACTTAGCCTGTCGGAGACTAAGACTGACATCATTAGGGACTAAACTTAGCTTGTCGGAGACTAAGGCTGACGTCATCGGGAACTAAACAACTCCTCAGGGACTGATGACGTCATCTTAACTCATTGGAGACTAAGGGTGACGTCATCAGAAACTAACTTCTCATCAGAGACTAATGACGTCATCTTAACTCATCGGAGACCAAGGGTGACGTCATCAGAGACTAACAGCATCTCATCAGAGACTAACAACATCTCATCAGAGACTAAAAATATCTCATCGGAGACTAACAGCATCTCATCAGAAACTAAAAATATCTCATCAGAGACTAAGTTGGACCTCGTCTCAGATACAGGGTCGTCTTCCTCACTTCTCCATGGGTGGTGTTCTCAACCATAACCACACTAAGGTAAACTCACATCATCTTTTCAGTGATACATAACATTTCCTATGGTCTACATGCCATCCTAGACACAGTTTAGGGTTCAAACTCAGGTTGAAGAATACTCAAGCATGGGGTTGTAACTACTGACAAAAGAATGTTTTGGTATTTAAAAGTTTGTCTACCAAGTGGTTGTCAACATTTTTACACTCATCTTGGGTAGCTTTTTGAAATAAATGACATTAACTCCGGGCATTAAAACATGCTTCAAGTCATACTTTTGGAAATAAATGGACAAGATATTAAACGTTGTATGTATGACCAAACAAAAGTGTAAGAAATAGAGCAGGACTTTAATGAAATGCTCTTACCTCCTTGGTGGCAAGAAAGAGTTAAAGGCTCTAGTTGTTCTTCCCAAAAGGACATTTGTTTATAGAGTAAGTTTGGATTTGGTGGTACACTGTATAGAAGTTTATGAAAGTGGGGCAAGGGTTGTACCAACGTGATATATATATGTCACCTTTTTAGCAACAAGGGCCGTCAGATTTATTTGATATAAGGGATTGGCTATGAAAAGAAAATAAGTGACTGATGAGAAAAAGGTTGGTTGTAACGGCTACTAGTACCCATTGGTCGTTTATCATAGCCCACTCTATGGTACTGATGGAGGTGATGCACATTAAATGCTACTGTCTCCCCGCAGTAGGTTTTAAAAATAAAAATGGGTACTGTAGCTAATCTTGTTCACACTTGGTGAGCCCTTTTCCCACGTGAACACACCCTCTCACAAGACAATTCTTGAATGCAATACCCTTTTAAATACTTGAGCTTCAAAATACATTTAAAATCTTTTGGACATCACATTGCCATTGAATTTTTTATAAGAAAATATAATTTCATTATTTATAACCAATAAGGAAATAAACCTTCATGCAGAAATAAAATAAATCTCATAATCAAAATTTCATTGAGATTTTCGGGTTCTCACATTTAGGCTTCAAAGCCTTATTGGATTTGGATTTGGCAACAAATTTAGATCCCATCTTCTTCTTTTTGCCCTTTCCATTTCCTTTGGCATTCCCCTTCTGCACCATCAAAATGGGAGAGGGTCTTGCCTTTTTCATGTTGTTTTCAGCAGTTCTCAACATGCTTAACAACTCAGTAAGTGGTTTCTCAATCTCGTTCATGAGGTAATTCATGACAAATTGAGAATAGCTATTGTTCAGAGATTGTAAGACAAGATCAGTTTGAACCTCCTAAGTAAGTGGAAAGCCCAACCTATCTAGGTACTCAATATACCCAATCATCTTCAGAACATGTGGACCGATTGGATCACTTTCACCCTGCTTGCAATGATACAATGCTTTGCTTGTATCATACCTCTCCTGCCGAGCATGCCCCTCGAACAACTTCTTAAGATGTTCAAGCGTGTTATAAGCATCCATCAACTCATGTTGCTTCTGAAGCTCAGGGTTCATGGTTGCTAACATAAGGCAGCCCATATCTAGAGCATCATCCTGATGCTTCTTGTAAGCATTATGCTCTGTACGTGGTGCAGTGGTAGCTGGTGCAGCAGGAATTGGTCCATCCAGGACATAGAGCTTACGCTCCTACTTGAGGACAATCCTCAAATTCCTATGCCAGTCTAGGAAATTAAACCCATTCAATTTTTCCTTCTCAAGGACTGATCGCAGTGAAAGGCTACTATTGTTGTTGTTTGCCATTAATGTCTACAATTCATAAATGCAAAATTAATAAGTAAATTTGCAGAAATTTTAATGTTATGTTTTGATAATGACATATTCAAAATATACCTCCCACTATTTTATTCAAATTAATAGCCCTCACCATTAATTCGGAATTATTTCTTTTAAATACTTTTAGTGAGCCAAGATCCATATTTCATTATGCCCTAAGTTAGCTTTGGCTAATCACTTAAAACATAATTATTTAGGTAGACAACACTTTGTCAATTATATCATATATAACTCTTGGATAGTTTGTCGAACAACATTTGTTCAAGCTCAACTATTGAACTTATACAAACTCTATGCCTCTAAACCCACAATCCTATTGTGATAGCCTAGTTAAGTCAAGCCCAATTTTAACAGTTTGGATATCACAATTATCCTATCGCACCATGCCAAGATAAATGGGGTACTTTTCTTTGGCAAACCTACATCCATCGATCAAGGCCTTGATGAGTGTTAATCATTGGAAGACATCTGTTTTAGACTTAATGATTTTATGAGGGATTTTATTAATTAAATCAGATCTTACCAACTATAACTTATAAGCATGTACATTTATTTATTATATCATATATAAGCATAAATAAAGTGCAAAATTAATTGTGACACAGTTATGGCCAAATCCTATACCAATCTTTCCAAGCTAATGAAAAGATTGAAGGTCAGTTTAGTGTGGTAATTGATCTTCAAACATGGCAGCTTTCTTGAAACTCCGTTTGCATGCATCCTTTTCCTTATCTCCATCTTCTGCTGGTCATCTTTATTGATCACATAATAATGAAACCTATACTAAAATATTCTATGTTGTACATTACATTATAGAAAGAAACCTCGAGTTACATTCAAAGGGAGTAAGATGAGAAGAGAATATTACATCCAGATATAAGAGAAGGCACGACATGCAAGCCGTATTTCAAAACCAAAACCACTAACCTATGGGTCGTACGGCCATAACTGTGCACCATGCATATCATAATACGCACATAATAACATGATTTAAACAATTAAAATAATTAAACCATATTTGGGGACACGACAATCGTGCGCTACGGCGGGGGGTCAAGCGGGCACCCCCCCTTGCCGGGGTCCTAGGGGTCGGGAGGCCCCTAGCGGGGTCCAAGGGGCATGGCCCCTGGCGCCCCCTGGAAAAAGTTTTACAAGTCACAATCTATATTGTGCAATTTTTCTCTATCGGAGACTGAACTCAAATTAAGCCTATCGGAGACTAATCCCATTAGCTCGTCGGAGACTAAATATTAAGCCTGTCGGAGACTAAAGATGACGTCATCAGAAACTACAATTAGCCTATCGGAGACTAATGCTGACGTCATCAGAGACTACACTTAGCTTGTCGGAGACTAAAGCTAACGTCACCAGAGACTACAATTAGCCTGTCGGAGACAAGAGATGACATCATCAGAGACCAACATTTAGCCTGTCGGAGACTAAGACTAGAGACTAACATTTAGCCTGTCGGAGAGTAACGCTGACGTCACCAGAGACTAACATTTAGCCTGTTGGAGACTAAGGCTGGCGTCACCAGAGACTACACTTAGCCTATCAGAGACTAAAGATGACGTCATCAGAGACTAACATTTAGCCTGTTGGAGACTAAAGATGACGTCATCAGAGACTAACATTTAGCCTGTCCGAGACTAAAGATGACGTCATCAGAGACTAACATTTAGTCTGTCGGAGACTAATGCTGACGTCATCAGAGACTAAGAATTTCTTCATCAGAGACTAAGAATTCCTTCATCAAAGAGTAAGACTGACGTCATCAGAGACTACAATTAGCCTGTCGGAGACTAAAGATGACATCATCAGAGACTAAGAATTCTAATATACAAAATTCTGAAACAATTCTAGAAATCGAAACATATCCTATATGTCCAGAATCGTATAAGCCGACATAATCCTAACACCCTCATCGACTTACATATCAAATATGCAAAATACCCAATAAACATGTATCAAATATAATCAGAATTCGTAATTCCAGAATATCAATACATGCAAAATATCATATATATTCAACATCAAATTCGGTAAACTTGTATTAACAACATATATCAAATATATCGAATACAATTAAACACATAAATCCATATTAACGTCTCGCATATAGCTCTGATACCACTGTTGGGTTTCGTTGGGTCTAAACGCAGCGGAAAAATACAATATAAAACACCACAAGACGAAACCCAAACCCGAGGATCTATGCGAAACAATTTAATACATATGGTTTAAGATTTAACGATCAATTGTGCGAATCTGAAGATTTGGCGAAGGTGTTGATTGTCTCCAAATCTTTAACGCAATCCAATAGAACTACATCTCTACGGTATCCACACGAACACCCACGAACCGTCTCACGATTTGAACAAGAAGAGTTACAGTACTAGTTGTACGATCTATATCTCTCTTTTCTCTCTATATCTCTGAACTCTAGTCTCTCTCTTGTGAGCAACTAGTGTTCTTAGAATACGTGAAACGTTGGTTTGAGAGAATAGCTGATATATCATATATATAGCCTTTTATAGAGTAATTCCAAAACCTAATCTAATTAGGAGAATTATAATGCAAATTTTATATTTATTAGATATATATATATATATATATATTTAATTAAGTCTTACTTAATTAATATATATGTACAAATAAATATATATTCGTATTTCCTTCCAAAGGACTCTATTTCATACAGATTACTAATATATAATTTAAAGTCATGACTTAATTAAATCAATCTTATTGATATATTAAAATCATTGACATTTAAATTATATCTCCTTAATGAATGTTCTTTATGTGTGACCCTGTAGATTATTATTATGTTGGCAATAATTTTAAATCATATTATAAAATTATAAACAGTGAGCGGCATCTAGTAATACATCACTGTTACCCAAGTAATAATAAAGTCGTAGATTCTGTTGTTGCACCCCTGCTTATATACTGTGCTTAAAAGTTAATTCTAAATTGTATATATATAAGAATTGATGATGTAATATTGTCCTTGCTTATGTCATTGTAAAAGGACTTAGAAAAATATCCAACTTGTTAGGTGGATATACTTTTAGCTTAGCAAGGAGTTTGATGATCTCCTATTATTCTGATCTAATTAATAGAGGTCTGAAGATTTGATCACCATTGAAGTCTGCTGAAGAAGGATGCTGAAGATGCAAGAATATTTCTAAGTATGGCCCTGCTTAGAAAGGAAATAAGCAAGGGTCCTTCTGAACTTAGAATATTCCAAGTCAAGTCCTGCTGAGAATGGAAATAAGCAAGGATCAAGAAAAGGACAAGATTGTGTCAGAAAAAGGACTATTTTTAGTCTTGCTTAGTCAACTTCTAGAAGGCTCTTTCTGAAAGCACTAAAAGACAAAATAATGGTCATATTTTTGAACTAAGCAAGGACAGATGTGAAGGTACAAGGTCACATCAAAGGAAGGACTGCTCCAACCGATTTTTTTTTAAATTCCCCAATGGATAGTTTTTGGAGTAGTATAAATAGAAGTCATAAATGACATTTATGACAACTGAACAACTGTACAACTACAAACGCTCTGACACTCTGACACTTTAAAGATCTCAGCAAGACATCATTAAAGCTTGAACAAGTGCTATCCATCTTCTCAACTAAGGAGCATTTTACTTAGAGATAGCAAGCAAGATTATTCCAATCTTGACTAGTTAGGTCTAGGTGACCTTGTTGTAAAAAGGACTAAGTGTCCTTCTGCTGATTGTTCTGTGTGAACAAATTATAGTGACAGCCTTCTCAAGTAAAAGAGAAGAAGAGTGGAGTAGGCTTAGTCTGAACCACTATAAAAATTCTATCTCTACTCCTGCTTACTTTTCATATTGTTTCATTGCTTTACTGTGCTTTGCTTTTGTCTCTGCTGAACTTGTTCAGCAAGGATTTACTATCTTTGCTCCTTCCAGCCATAAACCTTTGCTATAAAATCTAAGGGGTTCTTTACTGAAACAAATTCCGCTGCTAAACGTTTTCAAAATTTAATCAGCAAGAAAGTTTTAACTCTACTAAGTTTTATTAAGCAAGTTTTAAATTTTGAAAAACACTATTCAACCCCCCTTCTAGTATTTTTTAACCTTCGGGACCTAAGAAGTGGTATCAGAGCCTAACACTCTTTGCTAAGCCCTACAGCTTGAGAGGATCCTTATTCTAAAATTTTAAATGGCTCTAAGAAGTGATTTTGGTGGCAAACCACCCATGTGTACCAGAGATAGATTTGCTAACTGGAAATTACGAATACAGGTATACATGGATGCCATCGATAATGAACTCTTTGAAGCAATAAAGGTTGGACCCTACATACCAGAAAAACTATCTGCTGATGATGCAAACAAGCTGGTTCCAAAGAAAAGGATTGAATGGACAGATGAAGAGAAGAAGTTGGTGAGCTACAACAAGAAGGCAATGAACATCCTCTTCATGGCTCTTGAAGAGGAATTGTTCGAAAGTGTATCCAACTGCACGTCTGCTAAAGAGATATGGGATGCCTTGCTGGTTCTAAACGAAGGAACCGTGGAAGTCAGAGAGAATAAGCAATCCTTGCTTATTCAACAATATGAGTTGTTCAGCATGCAGCATGGAGAGAATCTCACTGCTATGTATGAAAGATTTACAGTCCTACTTAACAATCTACGAGCTCTAGGGAAGACCTATGACACAAAGGACATAAATCTCAAGTTCATGAGATCGCTGCCAAGACAGTGGGATCCCAAGACCACTGCTGTAAAAGAGTTGAGAAATCTTCACACAACTGATCTACAACAACTCTATGGGAACCTGCTTACATATGAAATGGAGTTGGCTCAAAGGGATGCCACTTCTGAACCAAGAAGAAAGGAGAGAGGAGTAGCCTTGAAGGCTGGTGAACGAAAACAGGTAGATTCTAACTTAGAGTCTGCTGATAGTGATGATGACATGGCAATGCTGGCAAGGAAATTCAAAAGATTCATGAGGAAAGATAGAGGGAACTTCAGAAGAAACACCAGCAGTAGCAAGAGAGATCCTTCAAAGGACCTATGCTACAATTGCAAGAAGCCAAGCCACTACGCTGCTGATTGTAGATTCCCTGCTAAAGAAGAAAAGAAATACCCTGCTAATGACAAGAGCAAGGGTAAGGAATACAAGGAGTATTATAAAAAGAAATACCAGCAGAAGAACTCTACAAATTTAAAAAAAGACAAGGGACTTGTTGCTGAGAAGTCATGGAGTGAGAGCGAAAGCGACTCAGAAGACTCCGGACCAGAAGTTGCCAATCTCTGCCTGATGGCAAGGGAATCAGAAGTGAGCAAGGAGGTCGACCTTAATGAGGTATTTGATTTTGACTCTCCTGACATGACTGAAGCTGAGTTGCGCTCCTTGCTTAAGGATGTTGCATCTCAGTGGCATAGATATAGAAGATTGCTGAGAATTGCTTCAGCAGAGTCTGATCAATTGAGGAGCAAGAATTCTGAAATCTTGCTTACACTTGAAAAGGTGGAAGCTAAGAATTTGGAGTTCCTTGCTGCTAATGATGAAAGGACTTTGCTTAGACAGTATCTCAGAGACTCTCAAGAGAGAGAGTTTAAGTTATCCTCCCAAGTTGAGGAATTAACTGCTACAATCTCCACATGGAACAAGTCCTCCTCTAATGCTTGCGCTTTGCTGAAAAGTCAAAGGAGCTTTCTAGACCGAAGTGGAATTGGATCCGGGACTTGCGTAGTCCTTGCTAAATCAAGTGGAGAAAGTGATGCTGAGTCTATTAGCAGAACAATCTCTGTTCATTCAGCAGAGTGCGAACCTCCTGCTAAAACCTTGCTAAAGAATAAATTCCCTGTTGACAGTAACTATGAGCAGGGACGTAGTGCTAAACGGACCAATGGTGGAAAGTTTAGCAAGAACTACGTTCCTCCTGCTCATCGTTATAACAATGCGAGGAATTTAAAATTTAGCAAGGGCAAGACTAGGAACAAACACTGGAAACCACCTCAACCCAAGAGAAGAGGTAAGCAGCACACACATCACAACATGATGCATTTGAGATGCTATTGTTGCCATAGGATCGGCCACATAGCTTTTCTTTGCCTTGCTGATCCGTACTATACTGGCTGGTCTTATAAACCAAGAATGAGACAAGTATGGGTCCCCAAGGGTACTAACCTAAATGGACCTAAGTCTTGCTGGGTACCAAAGGGATTATTTATGTTTTGCAGGTTGTGAGCAAGGAAAAAATTTGGTACTTGGACAGTGGATGTTCAAGGCATATGACAGGAGATAAAGCCTTGCTCACAAATTTCAAAGAAAAGGATGGACCCCAAGTGATCTTTGGAGATAACAGTGCTGGGAAAACAAAGGGATATGGTTCAGCAGGGAATGGATTAATCTGCTTCAACAAGGTTACCTACGTGGAGGGTCTCAAGCACAACTTGCTTAGCATAAGCCAGTTGTGTGACAAAGGGCATAAGGTCACCTTCCTAGACAATCAATGTTAGGTAAGAGATCTTCGAACAAATTCTCTGAAGCTTTCTGGTTCAAGAAATAGGAATGTTTATGTAGTAGATTTGGCTAAGCTAAGTCCTGCTGAAACAACCTGCTTTCTTGCTAAAGCTTTAGCAGATGCTAGTTGGTTATGGCATAAGAGACTTTCACACTTAAACTTTAAAACGATTTCAAAACTCGCTGCTAAAGACCTTGTAAAAGGTTTGCCTAAATTTTCCTTTGAAAAAGAAAAACCTTGTAGAGCTTGTCAATTTGGTAAGCAAACAAAACACTCTTTCTTTAGCAAACCTGAAAAATCAAACTCTATGCCTCTCCAGCTATTACATCTTGATTTGTTTGGCCCTATAACAAGTAGTCTTGGTGAAATGAAATATGCATTCACTATTGTGGATGATTTCACTAGATTTACATGGGCATTATTTCTTGCTCACAAGAATGATGCCTTAGCAGAGTTTGAGAAGTTCAGCAGACAAGTGCAAAATGAAAGGGAACTCAGAATTAAGTCAGTAAGGAGCGATCATGGAAGAGAGTTCAACTTCGCAGGCTTTACTGAGTTCTGCAATGAGCAAGGGATTTCTCATAACTTCTCTGCACCAAGGACTCCACAGCAAAATTGAATGGTTGAAAGGAAGAATAGAACCTTGGAAGAAGCAGGACGAACCTTACTTGCTGATGCTAGACTTCCTGAGTATTTCTAGGCTGAAGCAGTTAACACTGCTTGCTATACTCAGAATCGATCACTGATTCATCCTACATTAAGCAAAACTCCATACGAGCTATGGAAGGGAAGGAAACCGAACATTAGCTACTTCAGAATATTTGGATGCCCCTGCTATATTCACAACAATGGTAAGGAGTACTTGACTAAATTTCAAGCAAAATCTGATGAAGGTATTTTCTTAGGGTATTCTATCCACAGCAAAGCTTTTCGAGTCTTTAATAAAAGAATTCTAACAGTAGAAGAGTCTGTTCATGTTGTATTTGATGAAACTAACCATGAGGAACCAAGTGGTTCACTCCCTCTTATAACTGAGCAGGAACCAAAAGAAAATCTTCAAGTCATAGAGACGAAGGAAGACCCCGCTGAAGTACCATCAGAAAGCACTGCTCCATTAGATAGCACCCCTGCTGAAGTAAAAGATGATGAACCCAACTTGGAGGAACTAAGACAGCAAGACATTAGATCAGATCTACCGAAAAGGATGAAATGGACCAAGTCTCACTCAGAAGACTTAATCATTGGGAATCCTACGAGCTCAGTAAAGACCAGAAGATCTGCTCAAAATCAGAATAGTTTCTTAAGCTTCCTATCTCAAATGGAACCTAAGAAAATTGAAGATGCTCTTGCTGATGCTGATTGGGTACTTGCTATGCAAGAAGAGCTAAACCAATTCAGCAGGAACAAAGTATGGAATCTTGTTCCCAGGCCAAGAAATCATGCTGTTATTGGCACCAAGTGGGTTTTCCGCAACAAGATGGATGAAGACGGAATCATCACAAGGAACAAGGCAAGACTTGTGGCCAAGGGTTACTCTCAGGAGGAAGGGATCGACTATGATGAAACCTTTGCTCCAGTAGCAAGGCTTGAAGCCATAAGGATTTTTCTTGCCCACGCTGCTTATCAAGACTTCAAGGTGTTTCAAATGGACGTCAAAAGCGCTTTTCTGAATGGAGAACTTCAGGAGGAAGTCTACGTGGAGCAACCCTCAGGTTTTGCTGATCATGCCAACCCTCATCACGTATACAAGTTGGATAAAGCTTTATATGGCCTTAAGCAAGCCCCACGTGCCTGGTATGATACTCTATCTTCCTTTTTAATTGATGATGGTTTCAGTAGAGGTAAGGTAGATACAACACTTTTCATTAAAAAGCATAAAGATAAAATCTTGTTAGTACAAATCTATGTAGACGATATAATTTTTGGTTCTACTGATGAAAAACTTTGTGCAAGATTTGCTAAGTTAATGCAGAGCAAATTTGAGATGAGCATGATGGGAGAGCTGAACTTCTTTCTCGGACTTCAAATTAAGCAAAGAGGTGATGGGATCTTTATCAATCAATCGAAGTACACCAAAGACTTGCTTAAGAAGTTTGGGCTGGAATCAGCAAGTCCTATGAAAACCCCCATGTCACCAGCAACAAAGTTAGACAAAGATGAGCAAGGTAAATC